>SNQJ01S0015262.1:90012-104773 GCA_010110895.2 Picea sitchensis | reverse complement strand
ATGGTTAGGACCTCCAAGACACATAAGCAACGCTCAAGCCCAGGTTCCCATCGATTTTAACCATTTAAGGTCTTAGGGTTGGCGACTGTTCTGAGAAACAAGGAGGTGTCTACATCCCACCTGACACAAGCAAACCAAGCAATAAAATGTATACATCCAAGTACAACAATAATTAATGAACAACCACGTCCTCTATGGAAGGCGCAAGTCAGAAGGACTCGGACAACAACCAGCCATTAGTTAAGACTCGGCATTGCCTATAACTCAATTGGCAATAATTACAGATCAATCACTCCGTTTAATTTCCATTAGTCGACGAGTTACCAAATCCAACCTTAAAAATAATGCAAATTCAATTAATTGCAAATCCCCATTTACTAAATCATAATAACTTATTGTACTTAGTTCAAGACATTATATTTTATCTTCTATCAATGATAGTAAATTCAACATCACTACGATAAAATAACAACCATTTCTCATTTTATATTACAATAACTAAATAAAATGACCATCACATTACATCTGATATGTTATCTATAACAATTACATTAACATTACCATAAAATGATAACAACATCAACATTAACATTTCCATAAACATTAGCATTAACATTAAACATTTCATTACATTAACATTACCATCAAACAATAATAACATTAACATTACCATAAACATTAGCATTAACATTAAACATTACATTACATTAAACATTACATTACATTAATCATTACCATAAAACAATAATAACATTGAAAATTAGCGGCCCAACCACTATGCCAATAAAAAATACAATCGTCAACAAGAAACTAATGGTTGTGAGTGCATGCTAGGAATCAAAGGGCAACTTAAAAGCGCATGCTAGAAAATCACGAAATCAATTTGGCAGCTAACAATTTGGCTACTAACTTGCTCAGCAAGTATCCGAAAACCAAAATCAACCTGGCAACCATCAATGGCAACTTTATCCTGACAACGTGGAGACTCCTTTAAAACAACAAAAAAGGTTGTTCCACCTAAAAAAGGGAAAAGGGCTCACAGGGCTCACAGTCTACGAGGCCCAAGAAATCTTCCTATGCAAAGTCACAAGGCAATGATTGCCCCAAGCATCGACAACTCCTTAAAGGGTTCAACTCAACTCGTAGTAGAAGAAAATGAACGGAAGACGAACCCGTGCAAACTGTAATGGAAGGAAGGACAAATGACACTTCACCAGGGGTCAAGCAGAGAACGGAGGAATAAATGGAAAAACGGATCCTTAAGAAAAGAACGGAGCAGACCAGAAGTAAGTGATTAAAGGTGACTGGGCGCGTTTGCCTTTTCGATTTGGATCCCAACTATTATATTTTAATAACACCATCATCACATAATATCAAATCTTGAGCAAGGGAAAAAGACTCAGATGGCCACCATACCCCAACACGATTTCACCGAGGTAGTCATACGCGCCCAACCACACGAAGTTCCAGGCAACAACACGTGGCATCAAGAGGATGGAGAGCCCACGAGGGGCATCCCCGTGATCTACGCATCAAAAGGCGGTCAGAACTAACAACAGCCATAATTTTTTAAAAGAAAGGTTTAATTGTTGGTTACAAATCCCATTACTCTAAGATAATGGAATCAAGCCACTGAACACCACAAACGACCGTTAAGAGTTACAACCGGAGAACACCAAGGCAAGCATCCTCGGGGAGCCACGAGTTGCGTAGTGAGTGATAAACGACATTTTTAAATTTCAAGCACACACATGCTGGATAAGACATCACACCTATTACTCAAGCCCCGTCAGACAACACCTCTCAGGCTGTAATCAAAACGCTGCTGCCTGCAATCATCAAACGCCGAGTTTCCCATTCGCGTGTTCGTGTGAATATTTGCAGTCTGAAAATTGAGGCGCCAAGGGTTAATTAAGAAATTCAAGGTCCAGTAACCGCCACGCTGTGTGAATTCTGGCGGAGTCCTGAGAGTTATCAGAAATGCAGAAGGTTTTCAGAAGGAAAATCATGCTTCTAAAATCAAATGCTGCCAGGACATTGGTTGATTCTGTCGCTGTCCCCAGTCGGTGGTTAAGCTAAATAAGAGATTTCTGTGTAACGGAAGTGTCTCACGGTTTGACTAATTAATTGCTCAAGTTGATCAATCATACAAATAAAATAAAATCGTATATATAAGAAGTCGCATATGTAAAAATAATAGGTAGATCACCGCCCGCAATGCCGTCAAGGTATAAGAGATTGCAGTCAATCTAATTATGAATATGCAGTGAAGAAATAAATATCAATTGTTGGAATGCCAATTTCGGGGTCTCTCAAAAACATTGTCAATCATTTAATTGTTGTCTCTTATCAGTCCTAGTTCTAACAATGGCCTGAATGTTCATTATGCAGGGAATTTTGTGTATCATGGCAGAAAAAAATAAACGCTCAGAAACAAAATTGTGGTCAACACGTGAAACACAACCCAATCAGAAGACACAGCGATAGGATGCCAAGATGTCACATGGAAGAGGAGCATAGACAATCAATTAATCGTAGAGGATAATTTCCATGCATGCATAAAAACTCAGTCAAGAAGGTAATAACGTAGGAAGGAGGTAATGCAACACCAAGCTGGTCCATCTAGCAAATATATAACTAGCAGCGATAAACTTATCCAGTGATTTGAACGCAGAATTAAAGAAATTTTTCCATCATTAAAATTTCAAGGTCATGAGACTACACAATCAGCTACTTACTCAATACACATGCAGATCCTAATCATACATCCTACAACGTGCTACCATTCAACAAGAAGCGTACCATTGCCCTTTTGCCTACTCCAAGTGTCGTCCGCGCGCTCCGTGCCACTCCCACATGTCCCCCCATTTTTACCACTCTTGTTAAGGTTGGTTTCTTTGTTGGATACAACATGGTCCATCTTAAATACTACATTATGCACTTGTAGATAAATGTAAAGAGGCCAAGCCACGAAGCAGAGAAATTCATGCCCTAGAGCATGCGTGAATTTTCAAAGAGAAACGTGAAAAATATATGCGTCTGGAATTAATATACCTTTGTCATTTTGTGCGTCTTTTTCGGACTCATATTTGGAAGATTCCACATCTTCTATTTCTTGTGCATCAAATATTAAGTCTTTTGTATCACACATAACATCAACCATCTCCATTATGTCTTGTGTATCACAAGCTACATCAATCTGTTGTATGAACTAGTTTGTATCACATGTTACATCAACCATTTGTATAAGCTCCTCTATAGGACATCTGAAGGTCAATTTGGGTGTGCAATCCACTTTTATACTAATTCGAAGAAGGTGTTATTTTAAGGGGAGGTTCTCTAGAGCCTTTCGTCATCTATACATATAAACAAGTACCACGTGTGCCTATCCACAATGTATCAACACGTGCCATGTGTGTCTGTTTGCGACCCACTAATGTGATGGATGCATTGCTCGTCAATGTCATCGATGAGATTATGGTCAAGAAGGCGGTATAGATAGCCACAACATAGGTAGTATGGACGAAACCCTAGAGAACGCTCAGGATGAAAATGCTTTCCATTGCACTCTTGGTTTGCACCAACCTCACAGATCTGAAGTAAGGTATAACCGTGCATAGAGAAATGATTGCAAATGGATTTCAATGTGATATGTTTGTTAAGAGTGCTCTTGTAGGCATGTTGAAGTAGGGATTCCTTGGATGTCTAATCACAAGAGAGTGTAGAGTTTTAGCATTGAACACAAGAGAGTACACAACTTCATCAATGTCAACCAAGATTGTGTTTTGGGAAAAACCCTTTCACCTCCTTTCATCATCAAAATGGTTTGATTTTTGTTGTTTTTTTAGCTTAAGAGGAGTTAGGTAACTATAAATGGAAAATAACATCTATTAAATATATGAACTTAAAAAAAGGAAACAAAATAAGGTGAGTAATAACATTGAAACCCATTATAGTTTAAGAAAAAAAACTTTATTTTCCAACATATATACCATGGATTATGTTAGGCGTTCTCTTCCCCCGCTTAGGAGGTATGCTAGTTAATTGTTTTACACAGTTTAACAAATTTGAAATATGCACATTGCAAGTTTATCTTAATTCGTGGTAGGAAGATATAAAAATTAAAAATTAAATATCTCATATTATTATTCTTCAGTATAGTTGACACATAAATCATAACGATTCACATATAGTTACGGTGCACTCTCATACAATCTAGGAAACAAATATAAAAAAAAATAAAGCCAAATTAAAAAATGAAGCCAACCTTCCACATGAGACTTTGAAGTATGTTGTTTATTATCTACAATCAATATTTGTATAAAAAATGAGATTGCATACATCAACATTTATACAATAAATAGATGAGATAGGGGAATCTCCGAGAACGTAAAATAAATAAATAAAATCACAAAAAAATTCCTTATGTTTAAAAAAAACATTACACTTTTAGCTATTGTTAAGTCAATAGGTGTGCACCTATTGAAAATGGCCATTATTAGGGTTTTAATTATATATGGGATTTTTAATTATATATAAGCTTTTAAAATTACAAAAAAAAAATCTTATGTATAAAAAAAATAAAATTATACTTTTAATTATTGTTAAGTCAATAAGTGTGCGGTGGGCACATCGGGTGGATTATTTGTGGCTTGGGACCCTGCCTTCTTTGATCTAAAGGATTTTTTTTGCTGCGGTGGAATCCTTTTGACGGGCACTTGTTGCGTCAACAAGAGATAGGTAAAAATCCTCAATATTTATGGACCTTGTACTGACAAATTGGCTTTCTGGTTAAAGGTTTCAGACTCTGGCCTTCTTGCTAAACCAAATCTCATCTTGGCGGGGGATTTCAACCTCACATTATCTTCTGTCGAGCCCTGGGGATCAAACACTTTTATTGATGCAACGACTTTACAATATAGTCCCATCTTCCAACATAGCAATCTCATCGACCTTCTTCCAGCTGAGATGGTCCCTACCTGGAGAAATGGAAGGTCAGGCACAATGAGTATCTTAAACGCCTCGACCGATTCTTCATATCAGATTCTCTTCTATAGCAGGCCGACAGATACCGAACTTGGGCTGCATATCTATTCATCTCGGATCATGCCCCCATTATCCTCCAACTTGATTCCTATTCACACCGCTCTCCCTATCCTTACAAATTTAATCCTATCTGGCTGGGGAATCCAGACTTTGAGAGATTGGTCAAAGAGGTTTGGTCTGATAAAATATTTATAGATGAATCGGATGCTCAAAGGAGACTCACCGAAAAACTAAAGTTACTAAAACCAAGGGTAAATGTCTAGGCTAGATAGAAATTAACAAAGACATTTGATCACCTATCTCAGATAGAACAACAAATACATGATCTTATTATTGAAATCTCTGTGATCTAGGGTAATGCACACATGAATCTACTAATTGAAGAAGCCCACTGGAGACAGAAAAGTCGGGCCACCTGGATCACTTGCGATGACAGAAATACAAAGTATTTCCACAAATTTGCGAGCCACAGAAGAAACTCCAAGCATATATGGGAGCTTAATTCAGTCAATGATGTTCCTATCACTGGTCAAGAAAATATCCTTGAGGTAGCTTTCTACCACTTCAAATCTCCCTACAAAGATATTGGACTCACAAATATCAATGATCAAGCTACAATCATTGGCCTTTATCCTAGAATCATCACTGATAGTGAGGCAAAACTTTTATACACTCCTTGTTCAAAAGAGGAAATCTGGAAGGCGCTCAACATGTTCAAAAAAGACAAAAGTCCAGGCCCGAATGGCTGGACAGTTGAATTTTACCTCCACTATTTTGACCTGATCAGTGATGATCTTTGGGATCTCGTAGAAAAATCCAGATGCATAGGTAGAGTTTATCGTGCTCTAAATTCCACATTTCTGACTTTGATCCCCAAATCAAATCTTCCCTATACCTTCAACGATTTCTGTCCTATCGCTCTTTGCAACCTCTGTTATAAGCTTATCACTAAAATCATTGTTGATAGAATCAAACCTGTTATGTCTCGTCTTGTCTCAGAGGAACAATTGGGTTTTATCAAAGGTAGGCAAATTATTGACGCTATTGGATTGGCCTAGGAGGTTTTACATAGTATAAAGCACAAAAACTTACAAGCATTGGTCTTAAAGATGGATTTAAAAAAGGCATTTGACTGTGTCAGTTGGGACTACCTTAGAATGATACTATTGCAATATGGTTTCAGTTATCACTTCACAAGCTGGATTATGGGGTGCATGACTAGTGCAACCATTGCGGTATTGTTCAGCGGTGAAGCTACATCTTTCTTAAAAAATGAAAGGGGCTTGAGATAGGGATGCCCTTTCTCCCCACTCCTTTTCATATTATCATTGGAAGGCCTGAACATTCTCCTCAAGACGAAACAACAAGAGGGACTTATCATTGACATTAAGGTATCAAGATTGACAAAAGTGTTGCACCTTTTCTTTGTGGATGACATCATTATTTCCACCAAAGCAGAATTAAATGAATGGCTGGAAATCAAAGGGATTCTAAATCTCTTTTGCGGTGTATCGAGACTTCAGATAAACGAAGCAAAATCCACCTTCCACTACTCTGGCCTCTTGGCGACATATCTAGATACCTTCAAATCAATTTTTCCTTTTGGTTATCAAGAGCTCTCACTGGGTTGTCGTTACCTTGGCTATTTCCTCAGGCCGAGCTACTACACAACTACTGATTGGACTTGGTTGTTGGTAAAATTTGAAAATAATATTGCACATTGGTGCAACCGATGGCTCACATTGGGTGGGAGATTTATTCTCTTAAAATCGGTGCTTGAAGGACTGGCGGTCTACTAGATGGCTCTAGCCAATATCCCTTCCTCCATTTTGAACAGGATCAGGAGATTGATGTTTTCATTTCTTTGGTCTGGCAATGCAAATCAACAACTCTTCATCCCTATAGATGGGATTTCATTGCTAAGCCAAAGTCAGAAGGTGGTTGGGGACTACGCAACCTTACAATCTTCAAACAAGCATTGTCTACCAAAACTTTGTGGCGTGTAATAACTCAGGACGACATATGGCACTGCATCATTTTTGGGAAATACATCTAGCCACTTTCTATTGCTCGATGGATCAGACTACCTATTATTTGTACATATAATGCCTCACCGATCTGGTGATCTATCACAAAGAACCTAAAATTCATTCACCAATGGAATTGTTGGTAACCAGGTTCGGGTCTTGAAATACATATCGACAAGGACACTATTCTAGGGCTTGGATTGAAGGTTTTCCTCTCACAGGGTCTACTGGAACAGCCAAAATTGTTAAAAATCTACTTCCTCTTCCAAGCACAAATGCTCTCCATCAATAGGCTTCCTGCACAAGGTGGAAAACTAGCGCAGACCAGAGATTATCGGGCGCTCTAGCACATGAGTGGACAACTTTTTGCTCGGCGCTCAGTGGTGCGGGGATCCGTCTTCATGCAGCGGATGACATTTTTCTCTAGAATGGTGGGGACAACGCTAGACAAATGACTGTAAGGAATGTTTACGAGGCAATCTCATCTACTATATGGAATCAAAGGTGCACTGGCTGGCGAAGAAAACTTTGGCATTGGCTCACTACAAATGACAAGATTTTAACTTGGGATATTCTTCAGCACCGGGGATGGATAGGTCCAAATTTGTGCTTCCTCTGCCGCAACAATTCTGAAACCATCTTCCACTTATTTTAGGATTGTCCTATTACAAAATTGATTTGGATTAAAATCCTATCAGTTCTAAATCAAAATCTGATGTGGATGGGTTCAAATCTGCAGGACTTCTTGGAGAATTGGTCCCTACACGTCACCAACATCCCACATCTACCAGTTATTGTTTGTTGGTATGTCTGGATCTCCCACAATAAAGCGATTTTCGAGAATACATCTATCTCCATAAACATTATTTTCTTCTTTATCTTGGGGGAGTTGAACTTCGAAAGGATTAAAAAGATTTCTGCCCCACGAGCTATTCATCCTCTCGCACAGTTGTGCGGAAACTGTGGATGGTTCGATGGGGCCTCTCAAAACTCGGGCTTGCATTGTGGACCCGATGGGAGGTTACAACTATGTGATGGCTCTTGGATCACTTGGACCTTAAACTGTGGCATTAGAACAAACACAAAAGCTGAGCTACTTGGAGCCTGGGTGTCCCTTTTTTTGGCTTCTCGTCATAATATTTTGGATCTTCATGTGAGAGGAGATTCCAAAATCATTATTGATTGGTTAAACAGAAAAGGAAAGCTTCAAGTTGCAACATTGGAATGCTGGAGGGATAGAATCACTGAACTCACACAGACCTTCACACAGATCAACTTCTCACATATATTCAGGGAGCTCAATTCGGAGGCTGACATTCTATCCAAAAAAGCTTTTCTAGAACACTCTAATTTGGATCTATCCATTTGTATCCTATGACTTGGGATGGTCTGATTTGTATGCAACCAATACTACTTATTTGGATCTTTCTCCTTATTGATAGAGATATTCATTTGGTACCTATTTGATGTGCATGGCGCAATCATTGTTTGAACACACTATTATATCTTTCAAATTTAATACAAAACAATTTTTTTCTTTTAAACCAAAAAATAAACTTGCACCTATTCAAAATGGCCATTATTAAGGTTTTAATCATATATATATATATGGAATTTTTAATTATATATAAACTTTTAATATACAAGATTTTCATAATGTTAAAATGATTTCAACCATTAACTTTCTTAAAAACAAAAACATATAGATTGATTAAAAAGAGTAATAAAAATGATTAGCATAATAATTGTATATCAAATGATTAATACTGGAAAAAATTTACTGTACTGACGCACATTAAAGTTTTTAACCGCGTCGTTTACTGGCATGTGAAGCATGCAAATGGACATGGAAATGCCGGGCCGGAAGCACGATTGGACAACGTTTCAATTAACATGGGCCCAATAATGCCACGTTTGGCAGGCGTTTATTGGGATGTGATGCTTTTTACTGCGTCTTTTACCGGGATGTGAAGCGTGAAAATCGACATGGACCTTTATTATGCAGATAATATTTTCCTCAAAATGAATATTCGTTAAATTATATTAAAAAACAATAATATCATTAAATCGGCTCTAATACTAGGTATCGATCTGGCTCAAATGCAATGGGTTCTACCTTTACTTGGTAAAAGCTTCAATTGGGACCGGACGGAAATGGCTCATGCTTCAAACATCCTAAAAATAGGAGAACGTTCATATTTCATACATTGTTTTGTACAACATAATTTTATCAACTACTTAATTTAAACCAATGTTTACTTTTTCTACTAAGCATTACTTATATAATTTGTTTATTAAGAACCTTATTTATGTAATTAAATAGGGACTAGCTACTTGTGATTTTCCTATATTTCCCTAGTTTCTTATAGGCTCAATGACTTTTATTGCCTTTGGATAAGCTTTGATAAAGTGAAAGTTCAAACTTTGAGTGCACATTCCACTCATCATAGTACAAATGAAGTTTAAGTATGGAAAAAAGAAAATGAAGTTTAAGTATGGAAAAAGAGTGCATGAAATGAAAGGAACTAAAGTCAATTGAATTTCATTGCACTCTTTTCCCATACTTAAGCTTCATTTGTCTCAATAATGAGTGGAGTGTCCAGTGGAAAAGTTGAGTTTCAAAACTTCTTACACAGTTTAAATCCAGAAAACTCAAACAACATTCTAAAAGATTTGTTGAAATGTTTTCTACCAATTGAACACTGTCCTTTTTTCTAAGACTCCCCTTGGAGCCATGGTTTTTAAATTTTTTGCGCGGGAGTCTAACCAGAGCAGCGATGGATGAAGAAGCAATATGGTCTCGCTCCGGGGTAAGTTTAGGAGGTTGGTTTCTACACTATTCTTCTTCACTTTGGTCCTAAGACTAACCCACCTGTTTTTTCATTGTATTAGATCTTGTTTCTCCTTTTTTCTTCACACTTAGTTGTATTCCTAGTATTCGGGTTCTAGTTATTGATTTTCTTTTTTTGGAAACTGGACCTATCTCCGGGTTACCTGTTACACTTGTTAGCTCACTCCGTAGATTGTTTGTAGTGCATTATAAGTGGCATTTATTTTTGTCAACAATATTTATTATTGTTTTTTATCGAGGGAGGTGGGGTCGTTTCTCTCCCTGATACCAACCTGCCTATCTAGTTGTTTTCTAAGTGGTATCTAGATGGCACCAACTAGAATGGATACTATTAATGCGGAGGTACATGCATTATTGAGTGAGCATGTGGATGACTTGTGGCAAGTAGATGAAGTAAATACACATTTTAATACATCGAGTTTGATATTGAACCCTAAGTGTTTGTCTTCTGGAGCACCTGGTTTACCTCCCGTAACAAAGGAACCATGTTTTACCTCTAAGTCTGATCATACTTCGTCTTTTGATGGTGGTGAAGGAGAAGTTCAGACCCATCGGGGGATTTCGTCTGGTTGTATTGGTGAGCAGACAACTAGGAGGCAGTGGAGAGCTTCTAAGTCGGTAAAGAGAATGGTTATTGGGGCGGACATAGTTTTAGAAGATTCATGTAGGCTAGCACGGTGTGGACTTGTAGGTAAATTTGCCTATCACAGAATGAGTGACGAAAAACTTTCTGCCTAGTTAGAGAAGATATGGTGCGCAGTTATTGGTTACGTCCCAGAGATGTTCATTTGATCAAAAGGATGGATTGGATTCCTGTGTAGGAACTCGAAAGACGCAACATTATTGTTGAATTCATACTGGGTGGATGGAACAAGTAGCTTAATGCTAAAAAGGTGGAGATTAGCTTTTAATCTGGAAACTGATTTTTTCTCACACGGACATATTTGGGTTTTTCTCCCGGGGTTGCCATGGTATTTATGGAATGTTGGCACGTTGAAAGCTATCGGGAACTCCCTAGGAAAGTTCATAGTGACCGATGAAGGTAACCTTTCGGCGACTACAAGAAAGGTTGGCAAGGTGCTGGTGGAATTAGATGTACAACAAGGACTCCCTGCTACACTAGAAATAGAGTGGAGAGGTAGTTTTATTTTGCAGAAACTTGATTATCTAGGGGTCCCCTTTCGCTGTAGTTTTTGTAGAAGCACTACTCATCTTCGCCGAGAGTGCAAAGGTAAGAAGTTTCGTGAAGAGTCGTTGGATTTTCTTAGAGATTACTATACTCATCCTGATGTGTCAATGGATACGGGGTTTGAAGGTTTTGTTGGCGGAGTTTCAAGCTTTCGGGAGCCCTTTTCTACAGTTCTAGGTAAGATTCAATCCTTTTGTCCGTCCTTTTATAATTCTCTGACTTCTGGGGATAGAGAGCTTGTGCTATCTTCTGTCTGGCTTAAGAAGGTTATTGTTGGTGTCAGCTCGCCACCTTTAACTATGAATGGAATTTCGGGAGATACTAATGGTTCTGTTGGGGGTTCTGACTCACAAACTATTTCCCAAACTGATATTAGGGTTTTGGAACCTGTGGTTCATTCGGACCGATAGGTTTTGTCAATCGACAAACTTATTGACCAAAACCCTTATCACGAGCCCTCCTCCCCAGATGTGGCCTCTCATAATCTAGGATCTAGTCAACCTGAGGTGGAACATTCCTTTAATCTTCCTGGTTACTGAGAACCGGAAGACAAGGAGTCAAATCTTACTGCGGTACTTGACTCACTTATCACGTTCATACGAGGTAATGATTCTTCTGTCAAAATGCCAGTTTATATTGGTAAATTGGAAATGGTCCCGGTGGCCGAAAAAGGTGAATACAGTGGTCAAAGTTTAGACGTCGTGGAGGCTGGGAAAGAGTTCGCCTGGTCAAGAGGTTTAGGTATTGAGCATTCTCCGGTGAAAACTCGAAGTACTAGGAAAAAATATTCCATTGAGAAGGTTGTCGAACCTATTTCACATTCTTCCACTGATGGTGGGGCCCTTAGAGCGTTGAAGGCCCTTGCTAGATCCAAGTAATGTTATTAATCTCACTAAATATCAGGGGAACGGGGGGGGGTCCTAAAATTATCCTCTGTCCGAGGACTTCTTGATAAAGTTCGGCCAAATATTGTTTTTCTTCGGGAGACTTTAGTACATACAAAGAAAGCTCGTGCATTCTTTCACTTACTAAGACCTAGTTGACATTGTTGTGCGGTAAACTCTGTTGGCAAATCTGGTGGTTTATTAGTATCGTGGGACCCGAATTACTTTGAGTTAGCTCCCTATATCACTTGTGGTGGGATGTTATTGGCAAGTACTGATCTAGAAAGTAAGAGGCATATCTCACTTCTTAATATCTATGGGTCGTGTTTGGAGCGAAAACAGTTATGGGAAAGGTTGGAGAAGTCTGGAGTTTTATCTCTAAATAATTTAGTAATAGTAGGTGATTTAAACTTGACCCTCTCATCGGGTGAGATCAGGGGAGGAACAAATACTTTGGGAACTTTGGCTAGTTATTTTACTAAATATTTTCACAAGAATAAGCTGATAGATATTGCACCTGGAACATTGGTGCCAACCTGGAGGAATGGTTGAGCTGGAACTGAGTCTATTTCAAAGCGACTTGATCGTACGCTCATTTATGAAGATATTCTAGCATCAGTGGGAGTATATAGAGCATGGGTTGAGTTTCCCTACATTTTCGATCATGCCCCAATTGTACTTCAACTTGATTCGTCTTCGTCTTTTAAAGCTTTTCCTTTCAAATTTAATCCTTTGTGGTCTACAGATTGAGCTTTTATTGAGTTAGTGTGAAAGCTTTGGAGAGATCCTAAGTATATGATGGAGGTTGGAAGGCAAAGGAGACTTGTTTGGAAACTAAAGGATCTAAAAGTATTAACAAGATCCTGGCAAAAGGATGAGAGACACCGTAAAAACTGTAGACTCTTTGATTTGGAAAAGGAGATCACTTACAGATTACAAAACCCAATTAATGGCATCTTCATTAATTTTGGTAACCAGTCCCTAAAGATTTTGGAACAAGAAAGAATGAAGATTCTACATGAAACAGAGAAACAATGGCGTCATCGCAGCCAGGCCATTTGGTTACACAGTGGAGATGAAAATACTAAATTTTCCCATAATTATGCGAGTTTTAAGAGGAATAGTAAATTTATTTGGGAGTTAAAAGATGAGGAAGGTCAGACACATAGTGGACAGGAAAATTTTAAAAAATCCGCCTTTCACCATTTCAAATACTTTTATAAAGACAGGATGGGTCCACTGGTTAGAGATCAAGTTAAGGTTGTTGCACTGTTTAAAGAAATGTTAAATGATTTGGAAGCAAAGGCTTTATATAAACCAATTGAATTGAAGGAACTTCAGAAAGTTTTATACAAGTTTAAAGTTGACAAAAGTTCGGGCCTGGATGGCTAGACTGTGGAATTCTTCAAGGAATTTTTTGACATTGTAGGGAAGGATCTGCTTGAAATGGTGGAGGGGTCTAGGCAAAAAGGATTTATTTCAGGAGCTTTAAATTCCACTCTTATCACATTAATTCCTAAAGTAAACAAACCTCATCTCTTCGGAGATTTTCGTCTGATCTCCCTATGTAATTTGTGTTATAAGATTATCTCAAAGGTTATTGCCGATTGTATAAAACCTCTTCTCTCTAGATCGCTTTCTGAAGAGCAGTTAGGATTTCTCTAGGGGAGACATATATAGGATTCCATAGGTACAATTCATGAATGTGTCCATAGCATAAAGAAGAAGAATACCAAATCCTTGGTATTAAAGCTTGATTTACAGAAAGCATATGACTGTGTCAATTGGGACCTGTTGAGATTAATCCTTCTACAATTTGGTATGGGTATTCATATGACCAACTGGATTATGAGTTGTGTGGTCTCCACCTCATACTCAGTCTTGGTAAATGGAGAAGCTATGGATTTTTTTAAGAGTTGTAGGGGATTGTGCCAAGGATGTACCTTGTCCCCTTTACTCTTCATATTAATTATGGAAGGATTGAGTCTTTTTTTGAAAGAAAGACAAAATGACGGGATATTGACAGGTATATCTATTTCCAGACCTATAAAAATCTTACATATTCTATTTGTTGATGATGTGGTCATTTTAACAAAGGCTACTATGCAGGAGTGGTGGGAGATCGACAAAATCCTAAAATTCTTTTGTTTAACTTCATGTTTACAAATAAATATTGTAAAATCTACTTTTCATCATGCTGGACTAATTGAATTGGATCTTAATGTATTCAAATTGTTTTCCCTTTTAAGTTTATTTCACTGGTAAATATTTGGGATTTTATCTCAAAGCTGGAGCACAACACATTGAAGAATGGAATTGGCTTCTAAATTTTTTTGAAAAGATAATCAATAATTGGTGCTACAGATGGTTGTTTTTAGGAGGGCGTATAACTCTATTGAAAGCAGTGTTAACAAGCCAGTCGGTTTATTGGTTATCTATGACAGTTGTCCTTATATCGGTTTTGAACATGTTGAGGAAGATGATGTTCAATTTCTTATGGAAGAGAGACAATGTCTCCCATCATCTCCATCTGTGCAATTGGGAGAAGATTTAAGTTCCAAAATCTTTGGGGGAAGGGGAATCCTTAATATTTTTTACTTCAGCAAAGCTTTGGCATTGATTACTGTTGGGCTCCAATCTACTCAAGTAAATTAGAGTGCATTTATTGTCAACCCGGAGTTTGTAAGACTTAGATGGGCACTCAAAATATATGAGCTTTAAGATAGATTTGATTATTGCATGAAAATGTATCTAAAGAGTTGGA
>SNQJ01S0015262.1:68066-89188 GCA_010110895.2 Picea sitchensis | reverse complement strand
TGTCTTTTTTTTTTAACTAGTTACAAGAGTAGGGGTATTTATACAAAAAGCTTCAAACTAAAAGTGCTACAAATACTCCACAAGATGGTTATTAGATCCACATTTCTAGGTAGGAAGTCGAATTCCTCCTTTAGATTCTCAATCTAAGGCACAAATCCCAAGAAATATGAAACTACTTGTGATTTTCTAGAAAATCAAGGGATTTTCTGCACAAGTGGCATAGTTTGACCAAAGTTGACCATCCACTTGGAAAGCTCCAAAATCGAATCTAAGAGGTATTTTTCCATCCTTGGACATTTGTGATCAAAACCTAGCTTTTAGTTTTTCTTGATTTGACCTGCACATATACAAAGCTAGGAGCATTTACGGATTTAGTGAAATCCTGTAATTTCTGTGATATTTTCAACTTTAATACCAAAAATTCTAAAAATTAATTCAAAAGCTAAACAATGCTAAATGTACCTTTCATAGCTATTTGGATGAGAAATATGATGAAATATAAGGTGAAATTAAAGGTTTGATGGATGAAATCATGGTTTATAAGGCAAAATGAAGGTATAAAAATGAACTCAACAATTACCCTCTGGAGATTTCTCATGGGGAAAGGTGTTTGGCATAAGGTTATCATTGATAAGTATCTTRGCAATAGGAACATGACTTCCTGGCTTAGATATAGTTCATTTATGCAAAGTGGAGTATCAAAAATTTGGGGCGGATTATTGAAGGTGGTATATCTTAGATTACATGGAATAAGTTGGAATCCGAGTTTAGKACATCTAGTGGCTTTAGGGAAGGATCGAATTCTGGGGATGGGGGACAGATCCATTCTATCATCCCCACTACAGGAAGATTTAAAAGAAATATATATATTGGCATTGGAACATGCACGGAACCCATCTAATGAGCAAAATATTTATGCTTATTGGTTGAACAGTGATGATCTGGGTTTGGAGGGCGTATTGGCTTCAGAGTGGGATTTGTTTAGGAGTACACTTATCAACTTAGGAGTGATTTTACAGGAAGGCAGTGATCATATAATGTGGATATGTGGGGAAAATTCAGGAATTCCATCTGCAAAAAACTTTTATTTAAGTGTCGTTTCTTCAAAATGTCATACTAAAGCTGAGAGATGGAGATTGTCTATTTGGAATTGGAAGATACAGTTAAAAGTAAAGTTGTTCATATGGCTAGTAATTGAAGAGAAAATTCTCACTTGGAATATGCTGCAGAAAAAAGGATGGGAGGGTCCGCGGCGTTGTCCACTTTGCAATATGGATTTGGAAACGACCTACCACTTATTCAAGATTTGTCCTTTTTCCATTACAGTTTGGAAAATATTAAAAAAGACTCTAAATATTGATAGAGATTGGTTTGGTACTAATCGTTCGGATTGCTTGAAGAACTGGTATATGGAAAAGATTGTGCCCACTTCGATTGCAACACGTATTGTATGGTTTACCTGGCTTGAACGTAATAAGGCTATCTTTGAGGATATTCCCCCTTTGTTGCATTCGATAGTTGCATTAGGTAATCTACAAGACTTTGGCACTTCAAACTAATTCTAGTAGTCATCTAAAGCCTCGACTTCCGAGAACAATTATGATAAATTATCTTCAGAATTCAACACTTGCATGGTTTGATGGTGCAACATCAAAAGACAGCTTTAGGAGTGGGGCAGGAGGAGTCATAAAAATCCAGGAGACTACTGCTTATAGATGGATTTTTTTTTGTGGTAAAGGAACAAATATGAGGGCGAAGCTTTTGGGAGCTTGGGTCACATTAATGCTAGCAAAACATTTGGATATCCCATGTATCCATATTATGGGTGATTCAAAAGTTGTTATTGATTGGCTCAGAGACAAGGGGGGACTTATGGTTAGCTCCATAGAAGGATGGAAGAAAAGAATTAAATTACTTATCCAAAACTTCATTTCTATTGACTTCCAACACATTTATAGAGATTTTAACATTGTTACAGATATTCTCTCAAAGCAGGCAATGGTCGAACCTGAAGGACTGGTTACTTATTACCGATGGACAAATGGAGATGAAGGCCCGAGAAGACAGATCAAGATTCATTGATGTATCTGCAAAGTAGTTGCAGATAAGGGAAGATGAACATTTGTTGTATAAGGGCGTTTCTTTGTTTTTGTATCTGGTTTTTTGTCCAGTTTTCTTAGTTTTTAGTTGTTATGGATAATGTAATGGGATTTTGAGATGTGATTTTGCTACTTCTCGTATTGTATTGGACTGTGCTGATAATGCCAGTTTTTGAGGATATAAAGAATCATGATTATGAACTGAAAGATGTAAAAAAATTATATCACTAATATATTTTTCCCAGGAAAAAGGTAGCCTGTTTAGGTAAAAGAAAAGATTGAAGTGTGATAAATTTCTCATATATTCGGAACAACAAAACCATTGCATCTCGGATATCTAGTCTAAAATTCATATAAAGATAGGAGTGGGGTAATATTAGGGTAAACAAGAAAATACCATCTTGAGCTACTCTTCCTGAAATCTTTAACTCCAATCCAAGGCATGATGCTCCTCAATGAACTTATTTATCCACCTATTGTCACCCTACTATTAACTGAAGAGAACATGGCCATGTCACTAAGTCTGGTAGTGTCAAAAGATGCAATGGCTATTCCTAATGTTGAATAATTCTTGTCTTATACACAAGTATGTGAAATGAGCCATTGAACGACCTTTGAGCATGGGGACAATTCATCTCTTATAGCATCTTTATGCATACGCCACCTTTGTACTAAATGTTATTGGTCACTTTCTCCAAGCTCGTCGGGCTCTCCAAACTTGACATTTACTCGTACACGAGGCTTGACTGCTTTGCATATCTTGTACCACTGAGGATACAAGTTGCGTGTTGAAATGTTCAGAAGGAAAGTAGTGTCTCATAGCAAAATTGAAGAATAAGCATCTTCCATATCTTGAGCATGCTCTCTCATCTTAATAGTTGTCATAACAACTTATTTGGAACTTGGTTTGGTGTTGTTTGCCTTCGTCTTCATCAAAGTAAAATCAGAAGATACCAGAAGACAATCAGGGAAGATAGATAAAAACAAGATTTCATATTTTGTCTAAATTTTGGTTAGAATAATCTTGGATTCATGGAATTGTAAATAGAAATTATTAACATTGCAAAATCAAGTTGTAATAAAATATTGAATCTATTTCTACACTTAAAAACAACCATTCTAACCCTTCAAAATTCAAACTAGTAAAACTTTTTAATCACCAATGATTATGAAAAATATTGTATATACAAGTGTTTCAATATTTCTTTGTTTGTTCCTTTCTTTTCAAAAAGACTAGTGGCTATCAGTAAAATTTCCTCATAAGACCGATCAGTCAACTAATTAAGGTTAATTAGTTTCATAAGATCTTGTTAAAATTGTATAGTTGTAATAGTTCCAATCTTACAAGTAAAAGCATAAAAATATACAACCTAAAATATTTTCCTTCCTCTTGTGTGGTGTCTATAGTCTGATGGAGTAACAACAATGTTAAAAATGCTTTGCTCCACTTCCATCTAAGCGTCTATATCCATGATATAAGTTTTGTGCATCACTTTTTTTTTTTAATTCAGGCCTTTATCCTGTGAAAGTAAAAGTTGATCACCGTATTCTGGAAAGTAAAAAAWTGATCATCGTATTCTGGAAAGAGTTGAGTAACCCATACCATAGTAAAAAGACAACGTAGAGAATAATTGGACTASAAATGCCTACTTCATTTTCTTCAGTAGAATATTCKATTTGGTCTCATGGCCTGCTACAGGAYTGGATTTATGAAGACWAGTGAGTAGGATTAGTAACATTGTGTAGAAAATCAGGTAACAAAATATCTTGAATTTTTTTTTTGGAGCATTTAGACTTTACAGTTTCAACACTAAATCTACAATTTTAACAATTTATGATCAGATTYGAGGTATAATTGATAGAAAAATATACTCATATGAAAAAGCCAAAAAGAAAATGTTTCCTTTGAAACAGTGACTAAGAGTTTCCCAGTGACTAAGAGTTCAGTGTATTTGTGAGGAAAGGTGACTAAACTCTTGTCCCAAAAACAGATCTGTACAGAATAMAAATTAATGAAACCAAATCAAATAAGCAAAGAAAGACTGCCATAAGGAAAGTAAAAATGAAAAAATTGTAATCAAAACCGAAGTTCTAAATTTGTTAGTAAAAATGAAAAAAGTGTAATAAAAACAGAACTTAAATTTGTTAGGCATGCCCCTTCAATGGGCTAACAGAAATATGGTTTCAAAAACTGGCTATTTGTAGGTAATGGGAACAAGGAGTCTTCCAAGTTCAGGAAATGATAAGTGTCTTGGTCTAACTTCTTAGCAATTATCTAGGACCCAACTACAATATATCTAACTTAGCATGCTTCCCTTTCTTCTGGTGGGCGGCTTTATCCCACGAGGACTAAATCTCCTGCCTGGAACTTTCTGGATGCCACCTCTTTATCAAATCACATTTTCATTGAATTTTGATGCATTGAGAATTTATTCTTGGCCTTTTTCTTTTTTATTATAGTTTAGGGAGGTATCAATTCTATGCTTAACTCTGAAGGTTTCCTTTACTTAGACCCTTTGTGATAATGACAAGGAAATTACATGTTTATGAGAAGAATGGTTTCTTCCTTGTAAAGAAAAAAATATGGTAAATTTCCTAAAATCCCTTTAGGTGTTATCCAGTCAGTTTATATAAAGTGTACAAGTCCATTGTTTTGTTGTTAAAATTTCATCTATAGTCTCTTTAACAATATTAATTAGATTTATTTATTATAATGTGTGTCAATTGTTTGTTTTGGTGTTCATCTACAATGTTTTTAACAATTTTAATTAGATTTTTTTAGATAACTTAGTGGTACCATTTCCTTATGGGTAATAGTTGTATGGATATCTTATAACGAGTATAAATATCTCATAGAGATAGCCTTTTTATGGGAAAATTTAGTCAAAACATGTTTATAGATCACTCAAGCTACATGCTTGTAGATCATCAATCCAACTCATTTGCTCTCATGATTAGCTAATCTACTCATTATAGAGCATTCTAGGCATCATATCTAGCCATTAAAGATGAATGGCACTCTCTTCCACAACTATGCACAACACAAGAAAGATCTTCCATTTCTATGCTCAATAGTCCCTTAGGGATATTTTTCCCTCATGTGCTCATTGGTGTAGGCAAAAAGAACCCAATCTAATGTATTGTTTCTAGAAATTTCCTACAAATACAATACTTGGCTCTCAAGCATCGAGAGAGAAACAATACATAGGGGGTGATGGATTCCTAACTTCCCTAGCCTCTATGCTCACCTATAGTCATCCATCTCGCACCCAAGGTATGCAATTTCCTCTTCATAGTGTTGATTTTTGGTCAATTTCTAGATTTGTTAATGGTTACCATGGAGAACACAACACAAGGACACTACTACCTTTGGAAGCACATTATGACACTCTACTAACACTAACTTTGATGTCATCACATCAAAATATGAATTTTTATATTGTAGTCCAATAATTTCGTCGTAACTACATCACAATTCCCACTCATCAGTTTATCATTTCAATTCGAACACACTTTGGAGACCATGTGGCACTTTAATCATTTTAATGCTATTACATTGGTATTACGACACCATACCAATGTACTTTCGATCATCATGGTGACCACATGCAATTCTAAAGGGCAAGCACATTTTGTGGCATGTTGTTGGTCTTTCGACACCTTGAGCACATCGTCAAAATAAAGTGTATTGGACATGCTAAAGGTGTTGCTAAGATGTTGAAAGGTCAAAACAATTACAAGTTTTTCATTGTTTGTTTCAATTATGTCATTATGTTGTCAAAATTCTAGTGTGGAATGAACTTAAAAAAATAAAAGAAAACCTTTAATTTAATCTTCTTTCCCATAATTGTATGCATTTTTTTTAATATTGCAAGCAACAACAATATGTATGGATGAATAGATTTTCTAGGTAAGACTTCGCCATTATAGTGATAAGGCACGTTTTATCACATATAACTTAAGTTTCCACTTAAGCCAATGATGGTCGATAGTTGTCTGAGAAGAAGGGTGGCTTCATGAGTGGCTACTCACTAGAATATCATTGTTAAATATTTAATTTAATTTTAAATTGGATAAATGTCCACTTGTAGCCATAACTTACCATTGGGACTATAAAATGTAAGACAAATGTGTCATGGGGTACAAGACTCGTACATTTGAAAAACCCATTATAGCAAGATCCCTTTGTAACAATAGGAATCCAATATGAAAAAAGTACAAAGCAGTTGTTGGATTCCATGCATTTAACCTACCAACCTTGTACATAGGCTCACAAATCTTATAAGAATGAAAAATGCAAGATTGCAATGACCAAAGGCCATAGTTGTTTGGCTCAAGGAGATAGATATTGACATCTTTATCCCTAAAAACATTAAAAATTCAAATGACTTATAATGTATCTCTTGAGATTTTAATGTTGAAGGTTTGAATTTCAATTTTTAGGCAAAATGAAAATGCCAATCTATTACAAAGTAATGTGATCAATTAAAGGTGATTCTTAAATCATATTTTCTCTTAGAGATGTAGGCTCTAAATATAACTAAATATAACTGCTCTAACTATCCTAACCATAAACAAGTGCCCTTATGTTTTCTCTCTGATTGTGGAGAGTCAATTTAGATGCTTCTTTGAACATGCAAAAATAAGATTTATCTTAGATAAGGAAAGACTATAAATAACAAACTTACATTTAAAACATATCATTGATTTTTTTTCATACCTTGTGCTTTTGTCTCCAAAGCATAAATGGTCACAAAAATTGATGAAGACAGTTAACAATCAAAATATTTTGTTAACCACCCGGATGGGGTGTTAGAGCCCACCACCTGGCGCGCAGAAGTGGAAAGGGGAGGCCAGCGGAGCACGGAGCCATGTGCTCGGCTCGTGCCCACTGCAGCCATCACCCCCGAGCATTAAAACGCATTCAACGTCGATGGGAGGGGCATTAATTCACGCTCCCTCGACCGCCTTTACCATCAGAGCAATGAAGCCTCTCTCTTGTGTTACCGCTCGGCTGTTTGGTTTTGATTCTGGCTCAGCAGTTTTCATGGTCTCTCGGCTGTTCCTCACCTTTCACCTTGGCTCTGCAGACTTCCTGCAGAAGCCAACCCACACCATGCCGCGACAGCGAATGCGTCCGCGCAGAGGCTCTCCTTGGCACCCTCGGCGCCCCCGCACTTCCTCCTCGCCCTCTGGTTCATCCACCCAGGCTCTTGAGTGTCTGGCTGTCATTGATGCTTCTGCTACTTGGTGGCCTCCCTTTGCCCAGCATTCTTCTCCTCCCCCGGTGCCTGGACTTGGTCGACCCCGCAGCAAACTGAAGACGCCCCTCCCCAACCTTCTGCGTGAGAGCTACGCCATTTTGCATGATTTGGTATTTGAGCTTCGGGATGGCGTGAACGACCTCCATTTTCRTGTTCAACAAATGGAGGGGAGGTTGTCAATCCTTCTTCAGCTTCTAGCCAACCCCCCTGAAGCCTTCCCGGAGGATTCCAGTGATGCTTCTCTCAGCGACCAAGCGGGCAGCCATCAACAAGATGATACAGAGGGGAGCCTGCAGTCTGAGGGGAAGGCAGATGCACCAGTGCCTATGACCGACTTCGCGAGGACGCAGACTCTGGCTAGCAATGAACGAGGTGACGAAGGTCCAACTCCGGTAGCAGCAGTGGAAGAGAAAGGCTCCAGTCCCCAGATGCATACCTCGACGGCAAGTGTAAGGCTGGCAGCTTACGAGGACAAGGCCGACGACGCCACGGACATGCAGTGGACGATCAGCAGGACACCTGTCATTGAGGAACCCTAGCCAGGCCTCTTGCCAGAGTATGTGCCAGATCATACACAACTTGTTCCATACTTTAGCTCTAGTGGCTCTCATGGTAGTTAATTTGTCTGGTTTTCTTTAGGAATGTTTGTAAATTTTGAAACTAAGCTTAATACGGTTGGCTGAACTAGTTTCTCCTTCTGGAGCAGTTCAGTAATTACAACCGCTTGACTCAACTATGTACTCTTGATCCTGGCTCTTAGCAGGCTTTTTATATATAATACAAAACACTTACTTACAAAAAAAAAATAAAAAAATTGTTAACAATAGAGCCTACATATTAGCAGTGAAGGAAAGAGATGAGAAAATAAAACTTTCATATTAGCAATGAAGGAAAGAGATGAGAAAATAAAACTTTTTGGAAAAATTAATTCATTTTTTAAAAATAGATAGCTTGTAATCTTTGATAAGATATAACATTAGCTAGATGATATGTTGAATCATGCATGCCTAAGCTTCATCCTTGGACACCAAATTTTGTTCAAGGATTCCTTCAACCAATTAATGTGCATTCTCTAAACTGTCACACTTGGCATACATTGGTGATAGTGAAATACCCACAAAATCATCCAAAGAACAATATCACTAGTGTGGCATAAGGGACATGTGTAGGTATGCCCACTCCACATTGAAATAACTATGCTACAAGAGTGCCCTAGTTCTATTTTTGCAGGCATTAACCTTATGAGAATAAACTATGCTACAAGAGTGCCCTAGTTCTATTTTTGCAGGCATTAACCTTATGAGAATATCCTACCTACAATCCTATTCCCGTCCTCTTTAATGCAAAGCACTGCAATTGTGCTTCAATGTTGCCATCTTCCAGTGATTTGATAAATGTAGTATATATTGATAATTGTGTGGATGCTTGTACACTTATTTGTGAAAAAAGTAAATGTCATATTTTTTATTGGGCTATTTGATTTGGTTGGGTTTCCACGTGGTTATAATCAATAGCTATTTTCAAACCTTTTTCATATAAGAATTCTATCAAGGCTACACTAGAGTTCAATAAGGGACTTGCCAAGTCTACACTTATGACATAATCAAAGATAAATTCAGAATTTATGAAAATATAGCATAATTAATAGTAAACTCCACTATGATATTTAGGATAATCAATCTTACTTGTTTTTTATTTTTTTATGGAATAGGGGAAATGTCACTTGGTATTATTTAGGTATGTAGTTATATTTCAGGAAGAAAAATAGTTTCACTAAGAGAAGTAAAGTGTTGTACAGTTCATGTGGGGGAATTCATATTATGTAAATAAAACACTTCATGTGTGAATGTAATGATTAAAAATGTTTTTTACTACAAAATCATAAGAACAAATCCATCTTAACCCCATATCTATTAAGAACCAAAAAGTTTAAAATCAGATTTCTTTTGTATCCCTCTTAGTGCTTGATATAAGATTTGCAGTTAAGATGGATCTATGCTAGTTTCAATTTATCTATAGTTATCATGGCATGTGATTTCTTAGGATATCTAGAATTTGGGTAAGGATTGCATGCCCGCATCATTCAAACTAGCTTCATTGTAGATGCTTATCTAGGAAACACTCATGTTGACACATATGGTAAACATGGTACCATGGAGAATGAAAAAATGGTGTTTGAATGCACTTATTACCATGTATGGTAAATGTGTAAGCATAGAGGATCAAAAAATGGAATTTGATCAGATACTTATCTAGGTTATGGTCTAATGGGATTTGATAATAGCTAAGTATACTCATAAAAGATGTGGCATAGGGTACTTCTAGCTTATGAAAGAAATGCATTGATTTGACATGAATCCAAACCAGGTGACCTTCAGAAGTATTCTCAATGCATACATAATATTTCCTTTTTGGGAAATAGAAAGTAGGTCCATGTGTGGATTATCATAATAGATTTGAAATTGAATATTTTGGTGGATAATGTTCTTGTTACTATGCATAATAAATGCAGTAGTATTTAGAATTCTATCAAAATATTGGGAAATAAATCCTATATGCAATTATGGGAGGATTTAATCACTCTAAAATTGTGAGTGGGCTCTAAAACTCTAGCTATATATATTATTCACAAGCTAAAGCCAACTAGTCCACATTTTCCATTTTTTTCATAATATGTAGAGGTCTAACATGGCAAGGTAAACATTTCCATTATTGTTGTATTATTAAAACCCTTCCCTTGTCATCACATTCATGTTGACTGAAAAATGTTATTTTATCTTTCTCAATACCATGGAGTCCTCTTATTATCCCTTAAAAAGTTCTTCTCTCATTACCCTAGCTCTCATACTTACAATGGCTTATGGCATTTTACAAGGATATATTATTCCCCCCTCGTTAAAGAGTATCCAGATTCCAATGATATACGAAAAATTATATGGAAAATGCAAATTATGTGGAAGAAGCCCCTTCTATAAGTTTTTTTGAAGAGGATATGGAATATGAAGAGCATATCAAATAATGGTTAGACAAACTAGAAAATTTTCAACCCCTTGAAGGAGTTTGTATAGTGCAAATATAAATGGAGCATCAAATATAAAAATAAAATAAAGGAAGCCTATGAAGAAATCCAAATGATATAAATTTGGAGTGATATTGAATATGAGCATAAAAGTGACATCCATTATGCTTGGAATGATTTAGAAAAGGCTTGTGAGAAATGGTATATGGATAGTTGTAACTTATGGGAAAACAACTACTTCAAACTTCTATTTGATGAATCTATTCCACCTTATGTGGAGAACATTGTTGAAGAAAGTCAAGAGCTAGTAATGATTACCATTTTTCAGCTTACTTATTCTCCAGTAGTAGTGTGCCTTTCAGATCCACATACGACCTTTTTCACTTATGTGGAGAATTTTTGGATATGGTTGAATCTATATATTTGGATCCACATTGTTGGAGACATTTCACACTCACACCCACCTAGTATTACTTTTTCCTAATTTTACTAGTCTAATGTTGAGGGAACCATCCATAGATGAGAATCTTCTCCTAGATGAGAATATTCCCCACTAAAATAGGGTGCTACATCCTCTTTAGTCTTGTCTTAGTTACACTTCGGTTAAACTAATTGGTCTTGACTCAGTTACGCTTTAGTTAGACTAGTGGAGTATAGTCATGCATGGAAACCTTGGTTTGATCACCGGGAGGGTGCATATCACATGCATGAGGCTAAGAGAGCACTACACATGTGCATGCATGAGTTTCTCTCCACTCCACTTATGTGATTCAGTTAACTGATGACCACATGGCCAGTTAAATAGGACTAGGTGGAAGTTTACTCTAGTTTCTGTATGTGAGTGTCCAGATCTCTCTAGATCACTACTATGGCACATTAGTTACTCATGTAGCCTATATATATTGTAATTAATTATTTACTCTTTGAGCCTGGAATATACAATTATTGCAATTCATTATTACTCTCTCTCTCTCTCTCTCTCTCTCTCTCTCTCTCTCTTGCAAGATTTGTGTGAATTTCTACTAGCCATTTGTTTATAGTTACTCTATATTTAAGTTTACCACACTTTTTGAATCACCCGAAATAGATCTTCCAATTAAATTTATGTCAATTGTAAGTTATGTACCTTTAAAACCTAGATTTGGATATTGTTCTATAAGTCGACTTTGCACCTGATACAAATCCAAAATTTATACACCTTTGATTTTGAAATTTTTATCTATGGTAGCCTAACATGTCTTCTCTTCAATGTCATAGGTATTATTGAATTATGATGTGCCAAGAAACATTTATGGTAACTTTCACAAAACTTGTTTTTTTTTCCCTTTCAAGAGACTGAACTTGTATGACCTACCATGTGTCCAATTTTTTTTATCT
Source organism: Picea sitchensis (assembly GCA_010110895.2). Taxonomy (NCBI): domain Eukaryota; kingdom Viridiplantae; phylum Streptophyta; class Pinopsida; order Pinales; family Pinaceae; genus Picea; species Picea sitchensis. Next base: position 77,429 of record SNQJ01S0015262.1, on the reverse strand, counting down.
ACTTCTAGAATTGTCACATGAAATAATATGGTCTATATTCTTTCCACATGAACTAGTGGCACTCAATTTGGAATTTTTAGCTTCAAATTTAACATTTTTACCAAGAACACATGTTTGATACTAGTTTTAGAACTAGTCAAAAACCCTAATTTCCACAGCCTGTATTTTCAAAATTGTAGTGGAAGTGAACCTGAAATTTATATCATAGGTACTTTACTATGTCTTCTCAATCTCCCAAAAAATTAACTATTTGAAACATCCTAGAAAATATTTATAGTGAAAATTCCAAGATGACTCATTTGAGACTAATTTCAAGACTAGTGAAAAGCCTTAATTTCCACTTGCTATATCTCAAAAAGTGTAGAGAAGAAAAAAACAATTTTTTTACCAAAAGTATTTCATTGTGTCTCCTTAGGCTACTAAAAATTTAATAATCTGAAATTTCACCAAAAAAATTATAGAAAAAATGTCAAGATGACTCATTTGAAGGAGAAAATCCCTAGGATCGTATGCTCTAACAACCAATTGTTATGCACCAAACAACCAAATAGCTTAAAAATAGAAAGAGAAGTGAATCTACACCTTGAGAATGAGAGAGAATAATGAATGTGAATCCTCTTAGAGGGGGGAAACTCCTTTTACAATAGAACAAATGTACAATACGAGATGATTTCTTRAACTAGGTATCCTTGTTATATATAGGAGACAAAAAATACAATTAGAATTAAAGGGTCTAGATGAAAACACTAATATAATCATAGAAATGCAATAAATCAATATATTGGTTGTTATCTAGGGCTTAAAATATAGTGTGTAAGTCWCCAAAATGTAATGCAGGAGGAAAACTRTTGTCCAAAGGCATTGTTAGGCTGGTAAGCACTAGATGATAAATTATTGGTTGTGAGTGCACATGAATGGGGGAGTATTTGTATTTGAAATATTTGTTTATTGAAAATATATCCTCATCATCCTATTTAGGATGAATACAAAATTTTGTAAAGTAGGATGGAAAAATAATATAGGGAGGCCAAGAGTCAATTGGGAAGAGCAAGAGTCAGGTAGGTGGAAGGCCAAGAGTATGATAGGTTGAAGGCCAAGAATCATACATAAAACTTATTAAACAAACCCTTGCACTCTTGCAAATGGTTATGTTTTTGGAATTATAAGATATCTTCATATGTTGAATAGAAATAGAACATGGTTGTCTTGTGTTCTTATACTCTTTCAAGTTGTTAATGGTTGTGGACTATTCTCTCCATTCATAATTTACTTAAAGTTTGTCGATATGGATGCCATAATATGTAGACTATTATCATGCTTAGAATATCAATGTTTACTTATATTATGCATTGCTAACAACTTGATGTGAAGCAAGTATTCTCTTTACAATTTTTAGGCTATCATCAATCCTCATAGTTTCCCTAGAGTTTGTGCAGACCGTAGTTGGTGGATTATTATTCATGCTCTTTTTACTTCTCCCTTTTCTTTATGTCAATCGGTTCTAAAATGTTCCTGCTAGGATTAGATAGGGTTTGTTAGTGTTATATTAGCGCTAGATTAGTTTCATCTTGCATTTGCATACTTATGTGCATTTAATTTAGTTCCTTTAACTAATAATGGCAATCAATCCATAAACTAAGGGTTCACCATTTTCAATGGTGGAAGGTCTAATTGGGCCCTTTCTCCAGCTGAACCTGTGGAGTTGGTGGGGGATATTTTCCCATGCCAACATTTTGGTACTAGAAGGAGGGCATTAACTTTGTATGGATGATAATATAAGTAATTTGTGTAGATAGTTTGTTAACAATAATAATCACAACTTACAACCCAACCAACTAGTGAACAAAGAGGACTTGCGAGCATGAGTGCATACACCAAGTCTATAACCAAAATTTCAAGATAATGAGGTACATTTTCATAATGAAATACCTTTACCACTTGAGGTTGAATTGAAATTTGATTTTTATCATCCATTAGGAACTAAAGAGAGGTTTTCTATCCCAACCCATTAGTACCAAACTTTATGTTGTCTTTGTTGTAGTTATGCTTCTCAAATTGGTGCCTTGCTATTTGTGCATGTGTTGCCCCAATACAGAAGGGTTCAAAGAATATTAACTCAAAATAAAGAAGAAACCTACATGGGGAGCCTTGTAGATTTTATCTCTCACGTCATCGATGTGATCCTAGAACCCTTGGATCAAATTCCCTTTCACCCTATTCCTACTTTAGAAAATCCTGAAGACATTGATTTCAAATATGAACATATAGYGGATATGTTACATAATCTCCTAGTGGGTAAAATGGATGGAAATCAACTGAATCAATCTACTTGGTTGGTTCTAKATGCATTGAATATTCCAACTCCTACCCATGATCTACTGAATAATGCATACATATCACCGCTTGAGTTTGATAATAAAAAAATAGGGCCTTCTGAAGATCACATCAATAATTTTATACAAGATATTTAGTTGTTTAATGTCATAAACTAAGATGTGGTGTGCCACTTGCTTCCTTATACTTTTGAAAATAAAACATTTGCTTGGTATTATAACTTACCAGTCAAATCTATCTCAAGTTGGAATGATTTTGAAATTGAATTCATAGATAATTTTGGTGATGAAAAAAATCTTGCTACTCTATTCCTATAATTGTCAAGAATGAAGATGGAGCTAAAGGAAAGAATAAATACTTGACCCAAAGATTCACCACTCTAGGAAAGAAAAATCTAACGAGTTCAAGGCCAAATGAGAATATATTGATAGAGTTATATTCTATTGTGATTCCACTATCTATTTCCATGTTCATTAAGAGAGAGAGGGCACCGATGCATTAGTAGCTACTTTTGAATAATCTCGCAAAGTGGAAAAGGAAATAGTGAGCTTGAAGGGAAATGTTAGGTTTGGAGGAAAATAAGAGTACTTTGGATGCAAATTCCAAGAAATATTTGTTGTTGATGAATCTAAGTANGATGCATTAGTAGCTACTTTTGAATAATCTCGCAAAGTGGAAAAGGAAATAGTGAGCTTGAAGGGAAATGTTAGGTTTGGAGGAAAATAAGAGTACTTTGGATGCAAATTCCAAGAAATATTTGTTGTTGATGAATCTAAGTACTAAATTTAAGGATAAAGACTCAAGAATGGACATGGAAAAACTATGACGAATTATTTAGAAATTGTCAAATGACATCATGGATTTGAAGATAAAAATGGGAGAAGGAAATTTAGGACAAAATATTTTCAAGGCCTTTCAAATTGATAGCTATGTCTCAACCACCAAAGACATCTATGGTAAACACCCTTCTGAGAATATATGATGTAGCTATGGATCATCTTTGCCACACCCACCAAATAAATCATTAAGAGAAGACGTGTCCAGAGTTCATCAATGTTATCGATCATATCTTTAATGAAGGTGTACAACAAGAGGCTCAAACTGAAGAAGTTGTAGAAGAAGAGTCAACAATGGTGCTATGGGACATGCTTCCTAATTTCCAATCTGACACAGAGGTTGAGGAAGAGGATGAGTTTGTAGAAGAAATCCATGCTATGCATACTGCAAAGAGATATTACCCACTTATTATTAGGAGGATTACATTCACTAATCCTCCTTCTTCTCCCATAATGATGAAACAACTACTATTTCTCCTTCAATAGCTTCAACCAACACTTCTTCAATTTCAAATATCGAGTACAATATTGTCAACGATGTGTACAAGATAAAGGAAAACATTTCCTTGTGCAATTTGTTGAGTATTGACCAGCAATATAAATTATTTCTAAATACATTGAATGATCCTACTACCACAAATAAGAAAGTGGTGGTAAGTATTTCCATTGGGAATACTTCCAAATCTCAAACCCCACTTTTTCATTGACTTTTCAAAATTTTAACAATAACATGCATAATTGTTTGGTTGATTCAAGGGCACCATAGAATGTCATGTTGTACTTGATGTACAAAAGGTTGAATGTGAAGCCTCTCAAGTCTTCCATGCATATCATCCAACTCGACAAGTCACATTTAAAGGTAATGGGAAAGTTAAAAGTGTGTTAATCAGAGTTGCTTCTAATCCCCATGTTCATAAAATTATTGATATTGTCATAATTGATATTCCTAAGGATTACGGTCTTTTATTAAGAAAGTATTGTTCACAAAAAATGTAGGGATGCTTCACAATTCACTGGTCTCACTTATGGCTACATTGGAATGGAAATCCCAATTAGACCAGGATTCGTCAAGAAAGGAACATTAAATAGACGACCGTGAAACTCAAGGGGAAAAGAAAACCCATTATATTTTTAGAAGCTAGTTTTGGAAACTATTTTATAGCTTCACCCTCTTCATATGATAAACAATTGTATCTCCTTCGTACTACTCAGATTGATGTTTCTTATTGTACTATAATAAAACTAGATGGTGTTAGCAACACTAACATAGTTAACATTTGGAGTTTTTACTTTGATGGTTCTAAATCCCAGAAAGGCACAAGTGTTGATTATTTGTTGATTGATCCAAAAGGTAGGTGCACCTTAATTTCCTACAAGCTCAAGTTTGAATGCACCAACAATACCACCGACTACGATGCCTTGGTCTTAAAACTCAAAAAATCTCTTTATATGAATGCTAAATAGTTAAAGTATTTGGTGATTCAGAAATCATCATAAGGTAGGTAAGGAATTCTTCTCACTATCATTCTCCCCACTCAAAAAATTATTAGGAAGAGGTAAGGAACTTGATTTCTAAATTTGAAGCTTTTAACATAAATTGCATTCCTCGTGGAGAGAATGTGGATGTTGATGCATTAGCTAATATTGCTTCTTGTTTATCCCCATTGGAAGAATTGTTAACTGATAAATTATCCATTGAACTTGTTTTTAGGCCTTCAGTACCAAATAATGTTACAAGATGGATAGTGTTAAAATAAAACCAACAGATCATTGATTTTTTTACTAATGAGGGCGAGTTTAAGGATGGATTTATCAATGATGAAAAAAATGTGAAATATTTGGATTACTACAATGATGGCATGATTGAGTTAAAGAAAAATAAGATGCATAAGAATGTAGTGGAACTTGAGAAGATATTTGACTTGCAAGACCAATTCAAGAAGTTTTTGAATGTCAAGACAAACAGCTCCTCCATGCAATATGAGGTTGTAAATATTAGGACCGAAGATGATCCTAAGACTGGCAATCTAGGTTCTTGTTGTTCAAAATATGAAATAAGATCTTATATCAAGACTTGAAGGTGTCTGATACAAGGATTATTCAACATGTGATACCCCTCAAGCCTCAAGTCAGAGACTAATCCATTTCAACAAAATTTGAGAAAGATTCATCCATCACTAGAACCATTGATCCTAAAGGAGAAGAATAAGTTGTTATATGAAAATATTATCTTTCCAGTGCACCACTTATCATAATTGCGAACCTTGTTCCTTTCATGCAGAAGAGTGGTGAAATTTGTTGGAATACGAAGGGGGGGGGGGTGAATCAGTATAAGAATTTTTACCACTTTTAACCACAATATATAAACTTCAACTTTATCAACAATATATCATACATGTATCATCTATGATTACATTTAATATATCATGAGAATATAAACATAAGAATAATCACATCAACAACATCACATCAAATACAAAGTACACCAATATTTACGTGGAAACCCAAATGGGAGAAAACCACGTAATGATTTCTTATATATTGTCAATAATACATTCATTGGAAGCAACAACTTCCCAATTCTCCATCTACAACTGGAAGGAGGATACGACCCCCTATTTATAGGCTCCAACCTAAAGGAAGCTACAACTCCATGAATGATATGGATCTAACCAGAAGGAGGCTACAACCACCTGATTCTCATGCTCTAACCTAAAGGAAGCTACAACTCCCTGAATTCTTTGGCTCCAACCTGAAGGAGGCTACAACCCCCTGATTCTAAGGATCCAACCTGAAGGAAGCTCCAACTCCCTGATTCTCTAGATCCAACTAGAAGGAGGCTACAACCCCCTTTCCTTTCCCCATCCTTCTACCCTGAAATATAAATGTAGACCAACTATCACTACCACAATCACCCCCACTGTCATTGTCATTGTCACTGTCACTATCACTGCCACATAAACCTGTAACCTGTCAACCTGCCATTGTATCCAACATGTCACTATCACCAACCTATCACTCCCAACCTATATTCAACATCAATGAAACCAGATCCTCTCACATGGATAACAAAACCATCACTAAACCATGTACAACAACTTGTATCACCTTGCATCAACCGTGCACATCGAATTGTACCATACCATGTACATCAACCATGCACATCAACCTGTACCATATCATGTACATCCACCTATACTAGATCATGCATCAACCATACATCAACCATGCACCAACACTTGTACCAAACTGTGCATCAACCATGCACCAAAACACCTATACCAAACCGTGCATCAACAATGCACCAAAACCTGTACCAAACTATGCATCAATAATGCACCAACACCTACACCAACATATGCCTCTAACCATGCACCATATCATCAACCATATACCTCAAAAAACATGCCAATCATCCATAAACCATTCACCTTAAACATGTGACTCAACCAAGTACCAATATCATCAATAGATGTATCTCATACATATGCTACCATATATCAAGTGTGTCTCTCAATCATGTACCAACATCTCAAATATATGTCTCTAACAATGAACCATAAACATGACATGTACCAAACCATATATCAAGATAGTCAAGAGTGTACTTATAACAAGGTATCATGTCATCACCAAGGTGTACCATACCATGTATCATCACCACTAAGCATGTGCCATAACAACATAAGCATAATCATTCAAACTTACCTCTGATCCTGTAGCTGAACTGATACTTTGTAATACTGACATGTAACCTTTCCTTAGTCCCCATGAACCTGACACCAACATAATCCCCAAATTTGTCTTAGCCTCACAGGACTAAGAACTGATATCATGCGGGGCCTCATGTGACAGGCATTGTGCAACCTGCGGGGATTCCTCGTGGGAAACTAGTTAGCTGACCCACGAGGATCATCCAATTAGGTTTTTTACAGAAAACCCTAGCTCTCCTCTATAATACCAAAACTCTTGCACTTCTCACATGTCACTACCTCGGATTTCATTGTCACAAACTTTCCAAATAGATCACTAATTCGCTAGTTCACTAGAATATATTCAATAGGATAAGTGAGTGAATGTACTTGTGAATGACTCCTTGAGGTGTATTTATAATTTTTCTAGGTAACCTCATTCCTTAATCTTAGGGACTTCTTGAATTTCTTGTTACAACCACTTTACTCTTCCATTAAAGACTTGTAACCAACTAGAGGCTTCTTGACCATTCTTCGAGTATTATAACTTCACAAGGCCATAACTCATCGACCATGAGGAACTATGTGTACCACCTATCATCGAAAACAACATGATGAGGATTGTCCATATATGAGTGTGTTACCTACATTTTCACTATCCTCAATGTCTGTATTCCTCAAACAACTTTGAGTCTCATGACCACACCTTTGGGGCTTCGTGTACACTTCATCAAATGCACCCAACAAATTTGATAACATCAACCACTCTTGTTGACATCAATGACAACTAACTKACCGTCAAACTCGATCACAACTCTAGGGTATCTCRAACACTCTGAGGGTCGTCATTAATGACAACCATTTTTCCAACAATATCTCGCTTTAGCATTGATGGAAACACCAACATTGATGGAAACACTCATACTCCAACACTCATGCTCCCCCTGTGACCATTTCTCCTCAACAATGTTTCTCTCTCTCCCCCTTTGACATCAATGGAAAAGGGTATCTCTCCTTGGGGGATGCTCCCTTTGTCTTCATGCTTCCGTTCTTTTTCTTCACATGTTTATCTCCTCATGTTTCTCTTCTGTTTTGATAGAAAATAGTGACTCCCCTTGAAAGTATACCTGCTCTAAAAAATATTTCTCTTATGATATTTCTCTTTCTCTCCCTTTGACATCATGGGAAAAAGGATAACTCCCCCTATCGATATGTCTCCCCTTGTTTGCATGCTTCTAATATTTCTTTCCTAATCTCTTTCTCTAACGATTTCTTTCCCCTTGACTTCTCTAAAAGACTCATCTTGGCCTGTGAATTCATTATGATCTTTCACTACTGTAAATCTTATGAGTACGATCTCTGGGATCTGGTTTTATTTCACCTGATCTTCTTGTTTTTCATTTCTTCTCCAAACCTTTCTATATCTGACATCATTGTTTTCCTTCATGGGATGCTCTATCATGCTTCTACAATTCTGAGCTATGTGACCATAATTGTGCCATTTGTAACATTCAATGTTATGTGGAGCCACATAATCATTTCTTGCTTGAACATTTCTTCCATAATCCCTACAATCTACAACTTTATGTCCAAATTTAGTACAGTTAAAACAATGACCATAAAAGAAATTTACATACCTAGGAGTGAATGATCTTATTTGTGGTGTAGTCCTTCTAAATTCTTGCATTGGCTAATCATGATATTCTTTTTTGTTGTTTCCTTCACAATGATTGAAGCTTCTTTGTTGCCTAAATGTAGTAGGTATTTTGTATTCATTCCTTTTTTATTTTGGTTGACCATGATTCCTTCCTTTTAGAACTTGTGCATAACTCTTTTGTTCTATTTCTTTTGTCATGGAGCTTGAACCTTCCTCAAAATGAACATTCTTGTATCCTAGTCTGGATTTGTCATTGTATGTCCTTTGATGGTTGAGAATGTTTTCTAACACTTGAGAACTTTTCAAGTTCTTGTTGAGCTTGTTGACTTCAACTCTCAATGTCACGATTTCCTTTTCAAGCTTCTCACATTCTTTTTCTTTCTTTATCATTTGGATATGCATTAATTCATCCTTTCTCTTTCCTTATTCAAGTTGGTTTTTCAAGGAGATGATTTCTTCTTTGAATGATTTGTTTTCTTCCTTCCTTTCTTCAGCTCAGTTAAAGCACTGATTAATTCTACCTCAATATCCACTTCACCTTCTTCTTCACTTTCAAGAGTTCTTTACTTATTTTCCTTAGCCATAAAGAGTACTCTCTCTGGGTCACTATCACTTTCATCATCTTCATGAGATGAAGAACTGTCTTCTCTTGAGTAGAGATTTTTCTTGAAGACTTTCCTTTTATCTCCTTTCATGTTTCCCTTTTGATATTTCTTTTCTTTCTTGGGATATTCTTCTTCATCACTATATGACTTCTTAGAATAAGGACACTTATTTGCAAAATGACAATTTTTACCACAATTAAAGGATTTTAAGGGAAGCATACCTTTGTAATTGTTGATTC
>SNQJ01S0015262.1:42331-68056 GCA_010110895.2 Picea sitchensis | reverse complement strand
GATTCTCTGACTCCAACTGAAAGAAGGCTACAACCCCCTTTCCTTGCCCCATCCTACCACCCTGAAATATAAGTGTAGACCAACTGTCACTACCACAATCACTGCCACTGTCACTATCATTATCACTGTCACTGCCACATCAACATGTAACTTCTCAACCTATCATTGTATCCAACTTGTCACTATCACCAACCTATCACTATCACCAACCTGTCACTTTCAACCTATACTCAACATCAACAAAACTAGATCCTCTCACATGGATACCAAAACCATCACCAAACCATGTACATCAACCTATATCACCATGAATCAACCATGCACATCAACCTGTGCCATACCATGTACATCAACCATCCACATCAACAGTGTGCATCCACTTGTACCAAACCATGCATCAACCATGCACCAACACCTGTACCAAACCATGCATCAACCATGCACCAACACCTATACCAAATTGTGCATCAACCATGCACCAACACCTGTACCAAATTGTGCATCAACAATGCACCAACACCTATACCAACATATGCCTCTAACCATGCACAATATCATCAATCGTATACCTCAAAAAACATTCCAATCATCCATAGACCATGCACTTCAAACATGTTCCTCAACCAAGTACCAATATCATCAAGATATGTATCTCATACATATGCTACCATATATCAAGTGTGTCTCTTAACCATGTACCAACATCTCAAAGATATGTCTCTAATAATGAACCATAACCATGACATGTACCAAACCAGATATCAAGATAGACAAGAGTGTACTTCTAATAAGGTACCATGTCATCACCAAGGTGTACCATACCATGTATCATCACCACTAAGCATGTGCCATAACAACATAAGCATAGCCCTTAAAACTTACCTATGATCTTGTAGTTGACCTGATACTATGTAATACTGACTTGTAACCTTTCCTTAGTCATCAACAACCTGGCACTAGTATAATCCCCAAATTTGTCTTAGCCTTGCGGGACTAAGAACTGATGTCACGTGGGGCCTTGTGTGATAGGAACTATGCAACCGACGGGGATGACTTGTGGGACACTAGTTGTCTAACCCATGGAGATCAACCAATTAAGGTTTTTACATAAAACCCTAGCTCTCCTCTGTAATCCCAAAAATCCTGAACTTATCACTTGTCGCTACCTCAAATTTCGTCGTCGCAAACTTGCCAAATAGATCACTAGTTCACTAGAAGATATTCAATAGAATAAGTGAGTGAATGTACTTGTGAATGACTCCTTGAGGTGTATTTATACTTTTGTTAGGTAACCTCTTTCCTTAATCTAAGGGGCTTCTTGACTTTCTTGTTACAACTACTTTACCCTTCCATTAAAGACTTGTAACCAACTAGGGGATTCTTGACCATTCTTCGGGGATTCTAACTTCACAATGCCATAACTCCTCAACCGTGAGGAACTACATGGCGCACCACCTATCACCGGAAATAAAATGACGAGGACTATCCATCTGTGAGTGTGTTACATGAATTTGCATTGTCCTTCATGTACTTATTCCTCAAACAACTTCGGGTCTCATGACCACACCTCTGAGGGTTCATGTAGACTTCATCAAATGCACCCAACACATCTGTCGACATCAACTACTCTTGTTGACATCAATGACAACTAACTCGCCATCAAACTTGATCACAACTCTGGGGTATCTCGAACACTCTGAGGGTTGACATCAATGACAACCAACTATCAAACACAATTAATCTATATGTAGATTTTAGAAGTCTTAACCAATCATCGGAGAAAGGAAAATACTATATTCCAACTATGAGGAATATTTTTTAGTTTGTGACAAGTTCCAAAATGATCTTACTAGTTGATGGATTTTCAGGGTACAACCAAGTTCTTGTCTCAGATGAAGATATATTGAAAACCACTTTCAAGATCAAATGGGGTACTTTCCTATACAAGAGAATGTCATTTAGATTAATGAATGTCAACGCCACTTTCCAACATGCGATGGATATAACTCTCAGAGGCTTTGTTAATCAAAGTGTGGTTGTCTATACATATCACAATTTAATCGAAGAGGTTCTCTAACCATCTATATAATTTAAAGCAAATTTTGATAGGTGCAGAAAATATGGGATCTCATTGAACCCCGAGAAGAGTATTTTTGTTGTCATGGAAGGAAAGTTACTTATGCATGTCACTCTGAAAGACATGATATTGATAGATACAGAAAGAAAAAATTCCATAACGTAGATCCCACCACCGCACACAAGAAATGAATGCAATCATTTTTTGGTAGATCAATTTTGTAAGGAAATTCATTTTTGACTTCATTGAAATCATCAAACCCCTACAAAAGATGATTAAGAAGGATGCAATCTTTTAGTCGACCAAGGTTGAGAAGGAAACCTTTGAGAAAATCAAGGTGGTCATTGCTTCCACTCCAAACTTAAGTAGTTTAGACTTTGGAAAATATTTTTACCTCTGTACGTTTGCATATAATCAGTCCCTCGTTGTTGTGCTCACTCAGAAGGATGAAGAAGGGATTGAGTTTCTAATATTGTTTATAAGCATGGGACTACAAGGTGTTGAACTAAATTATCTAGTGGTTGAAAAACAAACATGCATCATAGTCAAAATGGTGAAACAATTTGGACCTTACATACTAAAGAGCCACACTAAGGTCATTGTTCTGCATTTTGTTGTTATATATTTACTTATCTTGAAGGAACTTGAAAAAATATGTGGAAACTAGATGATTTCTATCCAAGAATATGATCTAATTATCAAGATTCCAATCATACTTCATGGACAAGGATTGCACAAACTAGTAGTTGAAGTGAAAGATCAAGTTGATGGTGAGGAAAAAGGATAGGAGAACTTAGCATCATTGTATGTAGTTGATGTCCTCTTTATACCCGCAAACATGGGTTCATGGTATTATGATTTGAAACATTTTTTGTAGCATGCATGTAGTCCCAGTATCTTAGACCCAAACAAAAGAAGAGCGTTGAGATTGAAATCCACTCAATATCATCTTGTCTACATAATTCTTTCTAGGAAGAACTATCATGGTGTGTTATTGAGATGTTTGGAAAAGGATGTTGTTGGAAAATTATTACAAGATTTACATGATGGTCCAATGGGTGGAATTCTCTCTAGGGGCGGTGCATAAAGTCTTAAGAGTTGGATATTATTGGCCAACCCTATTCAAAGATGTGCATGCACATGTGAGAAAATGTTGAGTTTTACAAACATGCACAGGAAAGGAGAACAAAGAAGAAATACCATTGCAACCCATTGTTATAAACAAACTTTTTGAGCAATGGGGATTAGATATGATAGGTTAGATTAACTGTAACTCCTCAAAGAAACATAAGTATTTATATTGACTATCACAAACTACTTTACTCGATGGATAGAATTTATTCCAATGGAGGAACGTGAATGACACGACAATGATATGGTGCTTGAAATAACATATCATTATTCAGAGTGGATCACTATATAATTTTTCATCTATATTGGTACTTTCTAGGTGGAAAATTGGAGGAATTGGCTTGCAGGGCCCATTTTAGTGGCAGGTCCCAATTTGGAGATTTGGGGTCAAGAACCTTCCAAATCCATTTTGAGGCATAAAATGATATTTTTTGGGGTCAAATCTTTGTGAAGATAGCTCTATCACCTTAATGTTATTCCACGCACTGAGACCTTTCCGATGATGCAAAAATCACCTCAATCAAATCTCATGTGTGGAAGTCATGTCTCCTTCAAGTTGACCTACCTTGTTGACCACTATGGTATCGATTGGATTCCATGTCAACCCCCATTATTCACACATGTGGGGATAGCCATGTGTGGAATTTCAAGAATATTCTATAAGGTCCAATGCCGAACACCAATTGAGGGTCGAGACATGCAAAAACCCTAACCCTAGATGAATATCAATCTATGCTAAATACTGAGATGCTAGGGGGAGAAAGGGTTTTGTTCTTTAGGATTGTAATTGTTCCATAGTTGAGCAAAGCATCTAGGAGTGGGATTTTGAGAGCATAATAGAGGAGGTAGGACATCTATAGTAGTCATTCAGACCATAGTGTCAAAGGAAACTCCATAGTGAGTGTCCCCTTTCTTTGTGTTTGCATTTCATAACTGAAGAAAAAAGAGGAGAGCATAGGCCTCACCTTCTAGTTGGGTTTTCTCCCAAATTGGGTTTCTCGAGATACATGTTGTGTTAATTTTTGTGGATGATGTGTTCATTTGTTTGTTCTTTCTTTTTCATATTTCAGTTATTGTCATAAATTTGAACAATAATCTAGTGTTAACAAATCTAGGCTATAAGGAAATAAACCTGCATAATTACATATTTCAGTATAAAACAAGATCTGTTGTGACAAACTTTTCTAGTGAAATATCCATGGCAGTTTACAGATCATAACATAGATACCAACTTAACGAGAACTATGACCTCAAAACGAGAACTTTGGCCCAAAAAACCCATATTTTTGGGTAAAAACACCAAAATAAACCCTCGAATAAAAACTCGTTGCTAATGATAGCACCCTTTTTGGGGGGAGTAGTTAAATTTGCGACTTTTTTGAAATCATAACCTTGACAAGTAGACAAAACCTTAAAATTGACATTTGAATAAAAAAGTGATGCTAATAGTAGCATCAATTATTTTTTTAAGGAGAGGGAAGGGTTTAAATTATGACTCAATTGAAACGATAGACTTGACAACTAGTACCATTGCAAATAAAAAAAACTTAAAATTGACTACGAAATCAAAAAGTGGTATTAGTAAAAAAATTATTTACTAATTTATTTTTTAATTAATTTACATTTTCTATAAAAATTTGAAAAATAACCTATTTTAAATTAATAAATTCACATTAAAAAAAATTGAAAAAACAACCCATTTTTCTTTAAAAACGAAAAAAATAAACCGTATTTAAAAAAAAATTAAAAATTAAAAAAAGGAAAATAAAAATGCTAGAAGAAAACAAAACTTAAAAAAATAGCCATTAAAAATTTAAAAAGAAAAAACAAAATTAATAAACATAAAAAAAATTAAAATGTTAAAAAAAATAAAAAATTGGTACAAACCAAACTATGGGGGAGGGTGATTCCGAGAATCGCCCTCCTCCTCCCCATGCTTGGTTTTTNCCCTTTTCATTTTTTTTTATTAAATTGTATTTTGGAGAAAAAAGGAACTATTTTTCATTTTTAAAGCCTGCTAAAGACCTTGAAAAGATCAATCTCGCTCGGTTCTTACTATCCACCCACTTTTAGATCATTCTAAGATGCATTTTTTTTATTAAATTGTATTTTGGAGAAAAAAGGAACTATTTTTCATTTTTAAAGAAAAAATGGGTTAAATTTTCATTTTTCCATGGATTATTTTTTCATGGGTTAATATTTTTTTTTTTCATTTTTTTCTTGGGTTATTTTTTCATTTTTTTTTAATGCAAAATTATTTAAATTTTTTTTTAAATTTAACTTTTTAATTTAACTTTTTAAATGTAAATTTATCAAAAACAATTAATTAATAAATTTTTAACTAATATTATTTTTCGATTTAGGAGCCCTTAATTTTTTTATTTGCAACGGTATGAGTTCTTAAGGCAATGATTTCAATTAAGTTATAATTTTAACTCCAAAAATAAAATTGGTGCTACTGGTAGCATCATGTTTCGATTTGAGGGAGAATTTTAAGGTTTCATCTGTTTGTCAAGGTTATGATTTCCAACAAGTCCCAATCTTAACTAATCCCCCCAAAAAAGGGTGCAACCAGTAGTTCCACTTTTTGAAATATAAGTAAAAATAGCCACTAAAAACAACCTCTAAAAAACTGAGAACTCTCAAAAGTTCTCGTTAAGTTGGTAACTTTGTTTCATATCATCTCTAGGTTTTTTGTTCTGTCTGTGCTAGTGTTTGACAATGCATCTTATTTTGTATCCATGTATATCATTGAGTTTGCTCTGGAGAAAGGGATTGTCTTGCATTATTCGACTAACTACTATCCCCAAGGGAATGATGTCATTGAATTGACAAATAAGAACTTGAACCGAAATATGTAGAAGACGATAGTTAACCATCACCGCAATTGTCACAATGCACTCTCTAACACATTATGGGTTGATTGAGTTATGCCTAAGTAGCATTGGGAATATCTCCATACTTTCTTGTTTATGGAAAAGAGGAAAATTTGTATCATCTATCATCTTCTTGACTTCTTTGCAATTATCAAAAGAAGAAAGTGGTGAGAACTCCTCAGTGATACAAAATCGATTTGACACTATGTTGAAGTTAAAATAGGAGAGAGAGAAAACTAAGCAAAAGTTGGCATCTCACCAAATTATCGTTAAGCGTTGGTTTGATAAGCATGTGTCGAGTGACAAAGAATTCCAATTCAGTGATATTGTCTTGAAGTAGGACAAAGTTAGTAAGATAAAGGGAAAACACATGAAATTTCAACAACTTTGGCTAGGCCTAGCCAGGTGGCAAAGAATATTGGCCTTGGAATGTATCATTTGCAAAATATAGTAGGAAACAAAGGCCTCCTTCCAACAAATGGCCAAACCTTGAAGTGATACTTTAGTTAATTTTCCCTTAAGATAGATAGCTTGTACATAGTTGTCTACTTCCGAGTTATCTTTCTTGCTTTCAATTCTTTGCTTTTTTCTGCTTACTTTCATAGAGTAGTTTTCTCACTTTATTTTTTAATTTGAATTTTACTTTCTACTTTTGAGTTTCATTTACATGAAGATTAGTGTGTTAGCATTTTACACAACATTATGTTTCTTTGATGCATATTTTATTTCTAGTCTTCCACATGCAACAACACTTGGCACATGGAGACCAAGCCAAGAAACTCCACATAGCTCTGTTTGTTTATGATATTGAAGGATCAAGATGTGAAAGTGAATTGTGGCAATTACAAGAAGGATTCAAATAATGGTTGGACCTGGAAAATTTTGAGTGATTACGCTTCTAACAATTTTGAAATTTGGTTTTGGTTAACAAGTCAGCTTGTCGAATAAATCCATCCACATACATTAAATCAATCTGTCATGTGAAAGGTGAAAAGTCAAAAATCCAAGGTTGAAAATCATAAGGGGATATTCTTAATACTCAAGCATGAAAATCATTAATAAATCCTAATAAGAAAGTCAACTTCCATTAAGACCACTCTTCCTCTGACTGTCAATCGCTAAAGCAACATATTAAAGGAATGAAAAAAACTTACAACTTAAATAAGGGACTTAAATAAGGAACATGCAGATATATCCATTAGGGTTATGGATGCTACCTGGTAGTGGAGCAAGGTATATGATTCTGTAATGACTCCATCAAAGTTATAGATGCTCATGGGAAATAAAAAAACACCCGAGGGATACTATGTTCATGTATAGGGAACATCTTTTACCCCAAATACAAACAACTATGATTATTATTTGAGATCATTGATTCATATGCTCAAGATTGAATAAACCTCATCATTCGTTCTTTTGGTACAACTAATGAGTTTCCCAAACCGGGTCGCAAGAGTAATCATTGATTCCCTTGCCATGAATGGTTTTGCACGAATCCACTTCATATAATTCTTATATTTCTATGAGAGGTGAATAAAATATTCATACGTCATGGAGAAACTTTGATTTCAACGAAGTAGCTCTCCGAACAAGGCCTATACTTTAGCCTTTAAGTCCCTTTTGTGTGTATTTTGGGTGGTTTATCAAAATGATATTTTTAAATCCTAAAGAAATTTCCTAGACATATTTGAGGCACACGGAAAAAAAAATGCAATCAATGGAATTCAATTTTGAGGCCCCCAAGTATGAAAACGTGAATTAAAAAATTTCCCATCAACCAGAGAGTTTGGGCTTCGTGAATTGTGAAAGTTGTTGGCCTAAAGATAGAATAGGGATTTCAACCACTAGTTAGAATGTCTTGATATCCTCTATGCTTAGAAACAAATGTTTTATTGATCCAAGGGTAGAAAAAGGAGTTATGGTCTTATTAAGCCAAGAAAACAAATGACTATATTGACACTCAATTTAATTGTTTTTAATTATTTGTCAAGACTTCTTCAAGTTTATTTTTTTTTATCTTATCTCACATAGGAAGTATTTTGATATGTCTAAGGCATTAGAAATAAAGTTTCAAGCCTTGTTTCGAAGCATGGAAATATTTGAAGGTGTCAAAGCTCCAATGACTTCCCGTGACCACTACCAAGTTGAAGAAGTACTACAATCACTGAATAGCCATGGAAATTCAATGATTTAGCTAATGAGAGTTATCACTACAAAGAATGAAGAGATCACTTTGTAGATTAATCATGAAGCTTTCATCTTCTCCAAGACATGTTTTGTCAATTGTTGACTGCCCAAGCCAACAATTTGTATGATGAAGGGTAAATCATTGGGTTGGGAGGCTAACAAACCTTTGAAGCCATCAATTGATCTTTAATGGATGAGGTGGGAAAAATTTTCCATTCCAAGGAAAAAAAAAAGGTGTCAAAAACTGTATGTTTCTCGATGATTTTCCCAAGGAAAGGAAAATTGTTGGGTTGGAGGCCAATAAGCCTTCGAGCCTAGTGATTAGGCCTCGTTGATATCTAAAGTTAGTGATTTTTCTCCAAAAGACAAATCAAAACTTTAAAGAGCCGCTTTCTATCCAAACCTAATGATCGAGCTTATTAACCCTTGTACTCAAAAATTTGCATCCTTCAAAACTTACAATGGTAGCATTATAAATCATCATCTATCATCCCTAGAAAAACCACTTCTCCATTTCATAATTCCTAACCACTCAATAGATCACTCTCAACACTCCCTCACAAAGTATCTTAAGTTTAGGTATTGACACTATGTCATAAACTTAGTTCTCTATTTGTTATTTCTATGTCTATGTTTATATTTCTATTCCTATGTTTCTACCATGTTTCTATTGCTAGGTTTCTATTGTTTGTATGTTTTTATTCTTCTTCTATAGGTTTTCACAGTTGTGGAAAGAGGGATTTTTTGTGCTCGTATAAGGAGGGAAAGAAGGACAATGGCTAGGGGTGCCCAACTACAACACTCTAGCTCAAACCAGGACATAAACCAAGGTACCGTTGAGGAGAATTTGAATACAAATGTTGAAGATCATAATAAGGCAGAGGTTGAATCCTTGAAGGTATTGCTCCACCATCAACTATAGTACAAAGTGAAAGTTCAACCAAGAATAATAGTGCTATCAAAGGATGGAAAAAGAGGATACAATGAAGGCAATTTATGATGTTGAATTCAATAGATATTTGGTGAGAGCCACTACGAAAAAATATGGAATAACACCAACATTATTGGCTAAGTGGTCTCACACACACAAAGAGAAAAGGGCCTCTTATAGTGTTAATTGAATAAGAGGAGATAGAAATAGTTGCTTGGTGTAATGAGATGGATAAATTGGGCCATGGGTTGGAGTTGATACAATTAAAGGTCAATGTTGCTCAATTTTTTTAATGGAGGCCAAATCCATTCATATATGGATTTCTCGGGAAATCATGGCAGGGAGGGTTCAAGAAAAGACATCCAAAGATTGTATTACAAGCATTGGATGGTCCGGATAGAGACATAGCTATGAATTTATGCTTTGTAGTTGTGACCAATTTCTATGACACTCTATCTAGTGCTTATGAGAAACATTCCTATAGTCCAAAATGTATATGGAACTGTGACAAGATTATTTTAAAAGATGGAAGGAATTGTGGCATGTGGGTAATTTCCAAGAGAGGGAGTAGGAATGTACCAAAAACTCTACCCAAGTGTAGGGAGTGAATAACTATTTTTTTGTGTGTAAATGCAATTATCCCGTCAATGCATGAGTTTTATTTTTTCAAGGGAAAGGTTTAGATGAAGAGCCCTATTAGAAATTGTGAGCCAGGAGCATGCATGGATGAGTAAAGAATTGTTTATGAAATGGTGTTATCATTTTGTTGCATTTGTACTTGGTGGTGTCTCATCTACTAACAAACACTTGTTGATTTTTTATGGCCATGGAAGTGACGCAGCTTTACAAACCAAGGAGGAGGCAAACAAAATGGGCATAGACTTGTTGAATTTGCATGCACACACTACTCATAGGTTGAAACCCCTTGATGTGAGTGTGTTTGATCCTTTTAAGAGTTACTTGAGGTCTAAGAGAGCATATTGGATGGAAAATAACACAAGGATAAAGGTAAAAAAGTTTGAATTAACAGAACTTACTAATTGATATTTTATAAGAGCTCTTATATCGTCAAATATCAAGGTTGGATTTAGATGAACTAGAATCTGGGCACTAAACTATGATGCTCTTATTAATGATATGGATTTTAGCCAAGATTTTGATACACATGGTGATGAATATGCAAATGTTGTAGTGGACATGTTAAGCCTTTCTCAAGGACACTACTAGCCATTAGGTGATGATGATGAACATGTTAGTGCTACTAAATTAGAGGATTAAGCAAATCAAAATAATATGGGCCATTGCATCACATGAACCACATGCAGATTCTATAGAACATACTCAAAATGAAACTACTGAATTGAATATGATCGAAGGTATTCAAGCAATGGGAAGCCTCAATAAGAAATTGGCATTGCCAAGATAAGTACCCCAACTTGAGTGGTTAGTATAAGCCATGATAAATATGAATAGAAATATTGTTACCAACACTAATGAAGAAAACCATAACATGCCTTTGTTGCCAACATATTTGAACAACAATGAATTTTTCCATTATTATGTGGATGTTGGAGGTGTATAAGAACATAATGGAGACGATGAAGAACCATATAAAGAAGTGAATGAAGAATAATCATAGCTCCTATATGATCCTCATATTTATCCAAGTACCAAACTAGCACTTGGACAATTCCTAAAGTTTATAGGTGAGAGAGTGACAAAGAAAGCAAGGAAAAAATCAAAAGATTTTCTTTGATTAAGAAAGAGTTCACAATTACTAACTTTAAAGGATTACATCACACTCTTGGCTGAGATAGAACAAAATAAAAAGGAGATGTTGGAATGGACACAAAAGAAAAAGGAACTTGCAGTCATGAAGAGGGAAATAAGGATTGTTGTAGAAAAACAACGAAAGTAGGATAGGCTTCGAAGAGAGAGGGAAAGGAAAGAAAATGAGCACAAAAAATAATTGGTAAGGCATGAAAAATAACAATGGAAGGCGCTACAAAAACTTCAAAAGGAGCAAGAGAGGAGGGAGAAACATGAAAAAACTACAAACGAGCTTGAACATAGGAGAATCTTCACCAATTCAATTGATCAAATTGCAAAGAATAGATGATTCTTCCAATACCTAATAAACATTCATATCCCTCCCTATCGTGTAATAACAACACCTCACCCCTCTCTTCCTACTAGTTCAAGGGCCAATCTAGTATGTTCTTTTACAACACCTCCAATTATTTTTGGGGCATTGAACACAAGTCAAAACTATAATTTCCTTATTCCTCCTTGGATGCAAGTAGTGAAATGGCATCCAACAAATGTGAGCAACTCAACCCACTTGGATCAAGCAAATGTGGGAAACTCACCATACTCAAGCAATGGATATACTCATCCTCTTCAAGCATGAAAATGTTTTCTATTTGTACTAACCACATGCATTGTAGATTTTGGTACATGGGCCTTGTTTTGGTGTCCCTCTATTTTCCCTCAAACACAAGCTAAGGTCTTAATTATTATGTATCCAGGCCCAATTTATAAGGGCATTTCCATAATTAATTCTTAGGTCCTATTTTCCTCTTCAATTCAATGCATTGTATGCATAATGATATAAATATACACAAGAGAATAATGTATAATTACATACACAAGAATGTTTTTGGGGAAATTAAGAATATTTCATAATTACATGCACAAGAGAATGTTTGGGCAATTAAAATTTAGGGAG
The DNA here is from genome assembly GCA_010110895.2 of Picea sitchensis. Classification (NCBI taxonomy): domain Eukaryota; kingdom Viridiplantae; phylum Streptophyta; class Pinopsida; order Pinales; family Pinaceae; genus Picea; species Picea sitchensis. Next base: position 56,126 of record SNQJ01S0015262.1, on the reverse strand, counting down.
CGAACCAATTTCAAGGACAACCAATGGAATCACTATCCAAAAGAGAGGCCTAGAAAGAGGTAAATAAATTTTCTTAAGACAAGCTACTCAAACGTAAAGATCATTAGCTAATAAAAGAGGCCAGCAATCCCTTGTAAATATAGTCTTAGTTATAGGGACTTGCCTAAAGGATGATCAATATAGAGTTTTTATTTGGAGGGAGAAAACCTAGAGACAACTTGGTAGAGGTGCACCAAGAAGATCAATTGATTCATTCAATTGGTCTAGGGATGATTTAACCATATGTTTCATTCTTCCCATGCCTCACCACTTTATTTAAGGAGCCATAACATAGTTGAGAGCCTTTCTCGAATCATGTTCTGTAACAACATTCTTCCCAAAGGGAATAAGGGAGATCCACCCATAGAGTCGAATGTTCCACCACCATTATTATTTTTATAATAGAAACTATAAATGGAACATAGGTGTATTTTTGTGTGGTGGTTCATATAGAACATACAAGGTGAAGTTTAGCTATACAATGTGAATCAACTTTACAGTCCAAATAGATAGGTGGTTTGACCTGATTACCATAGAAGTATTACTCATTGAATCAAACCACAAAATAAGAATTGGTTTTGTCAGGAAAGATGACTGAGCAGTGGTCAATCTTGTATATGTCATAGTTGGAGTGAGACCTTTTGTTGAGTTATCGAGGAGACATAAAATTGACTATCGACATTGAAACCTTGAACTAACTCAGTAGTTGTCATCATTCTTCATATTTTCTAGAACGAGATGTTTTGAGTATCTCATAAAGGAGCCCAAATCTCATCAATTGATGTGTTTCGCTGCTTGAGGTGGTGTAATAATGGTGTTGTGCACCACATCCTCTAGACATGGTAAGCACAACTCTAGACATTGAACTTTGATTCCCAAACTTACCAATTGGCTTACTATTGAGAATGATTTATAGGATAGCAAATCAATAGTCATTCAATTGGGGGATTTCTATTTCTGCACTTAGGGGCCTATCGCACCTTTGAGAACCAAATTGATCCATGATAGGTGTAATGTTGGTCACATATATTGTTACGATTGGCTAATGGTGGGTGGTTAGATTCATTGGATGACATGGAGGGACCAGTGCAACGAATTTATGTAAATGCAACTTAACAAATTGCTTACTTATATGGGTTTGTCTAGTCAAAAATATGTAATTTCCATGGCCCAATTGACTTCCATTTCTCATTCTCAATCAGAGATACTTAATAATGTGATTCAATGAAATCTAGTGATCGATCCCAACATGAATGTAATATTAAGTTCTCTAATGAGAGGGAATATGAAATCTCCATCGTGAAATTGCTAGTGTGAAATGCATTGGTCATGTAAGATAGGGGTGCAAGATGCTTGAATTCACCAATTGAATAAATCAATTATGGAAGGAAAATGTTGCCTTTATTTAGAAATAGTAAAATGTGTTACCATAAGAAGTGTTGAAAATCTACTATTCAATATCATCACTATGAATGTTTCGACTAGGAGTAGGAATGGAAAAGTGGCATGAATTTAGATTAGGATCATTAGGTATCACTGCAACATCCATTCAATCTACTCTCAAGGTATCATTGTCTTCCAAAAGATTCAATATGATCTAAGTGATGGCTATGCATTAAGACTCATAGGTGGCTACTATTAACCCTACATGACCAAGCACTTCGACGAATGCTCTTCTCTGTATTTAGAAATGCCCCCTATGTAAGTTCCATGTTATCTTTCATGTCCACATAGCCACTCTCAGGTTCCTTTGGACACCAAAATCGAACCCAACATTTCCTAAATCCTAGTGGTTGGTGCAATTCAATGAATGAGTAGAATGAGCAAATCACGAGCCAACAATGGAGTAAATGGAATAAGATGGCCAGAGTTAAGGGGGGGGTTTATTGAGCCCTTAAAATTGGGAAAGGATGTTTGGACAGAATATCAAATGAAGAGTTTTGGGAGAGTAATTTGTTGGTTCAAGTTCAGTCATACTACTAATTGGATTCATTGAGGATGATTCTACAATCGCTTTTTGTTACATACCAAAGAGCATGAAAAATATCCTTAGAATGTTGAGCACTAGGTTTTTTCAGGAATAATGAGAAGTGGATAATGAGAAGGACATCCCTAATTCTATCAATGACTACAACCAATTTCCCAACATTCCTAATAAGGTGCTTTGTCCACCACAATGACTCGATTTCCTAGTAGCTTGGATAACTAGTCATGTGACCACCCTTAAAGTAGCTTCTAAATGTCCTCTTCTCCAAACCTAACTTCATACATTCTCTTGGTGCCAACTTAATAACAATGAATGGAGAATTTAAAAATAGTGGAGGGAGGAAGGGAAGGATGTTCTAAGGAGAGTGTTAGTGAAATAAGACTTATGTATAACATGGAGAAGTAAAATCTCACATTGGGGTAGCCAAAACAAATAAAATACAATGAATATACACTATAGCATGCCATTGGGAGACAATATTGATCTTGTTAGTGTATGGAATTTGATATGGAAGAGTAAAATTTCATGTGGTTAATAGGGATAAGTAGATGGTAGATGATGGTAATGATCGTCATTCTTCTTCAGATTGGTTTGGTCCATTTGAAAATGTATAATGTAAGTAAATCAATGGTTGGTAGGGGACCTCCATTGTTGGTGGAATAAGACAAAGCACAATTTCACTTTTGGAAAAACAATAAAAAATGTTTCAACAATTATACGTTTTGCTAGAGGAAGCTTGCATAATCTATTAGACATTATGTGGAAACCTTGTCAAGTTTACAAGGGTTGATATGCTTGATATGGTGTACTAGTAGTCTTGGGAAGGGCAAATTTCCTATTTCTTGCAATATGTGTATATTTGTTTTGCATAGTCAACTATGGGAAAGTTGAATAAGTTGCATCTAAGATTGTGTTGCACATTAAATCAACACACGACAATAATGATAGAAAGGAAAATGGTGGTAGTTGGAGGAGAATCCTCTCGTTGATCATTGGATGATGGTAAAGTAATATGTGACTGCATTTCTTTGGCAAGCACCAACACATGACTTCCTACATGCATGGTCAGGTAATGTGTGACTTTGTTTCTTCTACAAGCACCAACACATGACTTCCTACATGCAAAGAGCACAACTTGGTAGGTATATAAGGGTCATTCCCCACTACTTGTAAGATAATTTTTCTTGGGAATTATTCCAATTTTACACATGATTTTGTCCACTTGGTCAAGAAACCCTCTTAATTTTTAAGATAACTTAAAACAATAGACTAAAATATGTTCTCCATTTCCTATTTCTTAAATTAGCTACTGACATACTTTATAATTCTTACATTTAATTCCTCTAATTTAAACCATTTGGCAATATATATTTAGTTTATCCCTTGGTTTCTATGGGTTAGTATTGAGACTTTTTACAAGCATATAAATCATTATTTCCATGTTAATCCCTACCATAGGAAGGAATTATAAAGATAAGAATTAATGGGTCATCAAGAATAACCCGAGGGATGGGCAATTGTGCACACACACAGAGATCTAGATTTATAAATGGAACGGAATGAAATACAAAGTTATAACAAAAACACATAGATAAAGTGAAACTTAACTTCTATTAATAAATGAAATGTGTTGAACTGTAAAAATGTAGAATGAAATAAACTCACTCGAATGGTGGTAGCTTATCTCTGAGAAGAGATGTGACAGCTACGTGCATTTACAAAAGCGCATTACAATGAGGTCGAAAGGAATTTTCATCATAAAGAAGTAATGAGGAAACACTAAACATCCAAAAACCTAACCCTAGGAGACGAAATGCCAAAAGGCTTTGTGAGCTCCGATGGAGTTAGTTGATATGTCAACTTCCCGGGGTCGCAACTTTTGCATACGATCTATGTTTGGCATGCTTGATAGCCCGTTGGAAAGGTCTAGCCGAGAAGTACACATTCTGGTCAGCCTAGACTAGACCTTTAGCTATATTATGGGCACTATCGCATCCAAAAAAACGTTATTTAAGGTCTTAAAATGGCCATGGAAGTTCAGGACCTGCAAAAAGTGTAGAAACATTTTCAAAATGGAAAAATGTGTTGTGGGTTGATTGAACAAGTGGGTGGCCACCGATATCCACCTAGATCAATACTCCCCCCTTAGGAAACAATGGTCTCCATTGCATTGAGTGCCCCCATTAGATGGGGAAACTTCTGCTGAACTTGGCGCCAGGTTAGCCACTTGCCTTAGGAGATTCCCTGCTTTGACAACCCGATAAAGTTAGATCCTCTATTGGCGAGTTCCCTTAAATTGTGTGTCCATGATCTTATCAATGGTTTCCTATTCCATGCAGTCAGGGTTGAGCTCTATCGATTTCAATTACTCTATTGTCTCTTATGTGTCCAATAATGGTGGAAAGTATGGCCGAAGGAGGTCCACATTGAACATTTGGTGCAAGCCAAGGAAGGGGGGAATACTTAGCTCAAAATCATTGTTACCCACAATATTAGTGATCGTGTAAGGACCACAACAAAGTGGACGAAGCTTCTGATGGGGTCCAATAAGGTGCTCCTTCTTCAAATGAAACCAAACCTTGTCTCCCACCTAAAACTTGTGTGGCACCCGATGTTGATCATGGTGTTGCTTGTACTTAGCATTGGATTTATGCAAAATATCATTGACTTGTTGGTGGATGTGATGAATCCATTCAATAAACTTGGTGGCTTTGTCAACCTCAGATTGAACATGGGAAGATTCTTCATGTGTGGTCGCAAGGGGTAGTGTGACATCAATGGGACCCAATGGTTGAAATCTCAGCCCCACCTGCAAGGGGTTGTGGTTGGTCGAGCTATGGATAAATCTGTTATAGTTATGTTGAACATAGGGGAGACTCTCATCCCATGTGCTTGGATGCTTGGAGTTGTACATGTGCAAGATATGCAACATCATATTGTTGACTACCTTTGTTTGGCCATCAGTTTGGGGGTGGAAGGTAGTGTATTTGGTGAGCTTGGTGCCCAATAGTGACGAGAGGCTCGACCAAAATGTGCTTAGGAACCCGTTGTCCCAATTTGAGATGATGGTCTGCAGTATCCCAAAATGTACCCACACTTGTTCAAAGAAGAGATTGGAAATGGCCTCAATTGTGATACTCTTCCTGCAGGCTGTTAGAATGGCCATCTTAGAAAATCAATCAACCACCATAAAAACACAATCATTGTTGTACTTAGTTGGAGGAATTCCAAACATGTAGTCCATCAATATGGACTCCCAGGGCCTGTTGGGAGTAGGGAGATGGGTGTACAAGCCTTGCTTCTTAAGGGTTGGTTCGGAAATAACATAGGCAGTGCAAGATATGATGTACTTGTTGACTTCCTATCGAAGTTTCGGCCAATAGAAATACTTTTGCAGCACGACCACTGTCTTTTCCATACCAAAGTGTCCTTCCATCTGACTATAGTGAGCTTCCCAAATCAGATTCTCTTGCTCGCTTGAAGGAACACATAGATGGACCAAATAGCATAACAATCCATCCTGAAGATGAAATTCAGTGACGGGTGTGCCTATGCCCAACATATGGTAAGTGGTATCGAAGTCAGGATCCCTCTTGTAGAGCTGGGGCCACCTCGAGACCACATGTCTGTAGGAGTGGAGAACCATGGTTAATGTTGCAACTGGGGGTTGACTGAGGTATTTAGCGACGTGATTGGTGCTCCCTATCTAATATTTTATGTTGATATGAAACTGTTGTAAGTATGTGGACCAATTTTGATGGCGGTCATTCTACAATTTTTCTTGTGTTTGCATGAACTGCAGAGGCTTGTGATCAATGTGGATGATTTTCTCCTTCCCAAGAATGTAGTGCTTCCATTGGAGACAGGCTTGTACAATGGAATCCAGTTCTTTTTCATAAGTGGGGTACTTATGAACTGCATCTGATAACATTTCACTATGATAGGCCATTGAATGACCATGCTGAGTGAGAACTGCGCCCACAACATAATTATAAGCATTTTTCTCAATCTAAAAAGGTTGTTGCAGATCGGGTAATGAGAGCATTGGGCCTGAGCACAAGCGATGTTTCAAATCCTCGAACACTTTCCATAAGATAATGATGATATATTTTCCCATTGGGTAGAGGTGTGTTTGGGGTCATATCAATTGAATGCTTGACCTGATAGTGCAGAGGTACCCTAGTGGGTGAGGATAATATGTCTTTGTATTCCTCCATGACCTTGTCCACATGCTTCTACTACATGGATTGGCCTTGTGCAGAGGCCATGGATCTGGCCACGACCTTCTGTTCAATTTGATAGCAAATCATAAATAGTCAAATTTCTTGGTTTGGGGGATTACCTTCATGCATTACTTAGTAGAGATCAAATAAATGGAGGTAGGAGGAGCTACCTCTACTATCCTGTACAATTGTCTTCCCAAAGTAATAATAACATTGCGAGGTATAGACTCGTATACATCATTATGTTTCCACAAGTAAGGTTGGCCTAAAATAACATCACAAACTTCAAGGGGGGGAATATCACACAATACCTCATCCTTTAAGGGCTTGATGTCATAGGGCAGGCGCCACTGTTGGCTGACACAGAGATATCTACCTTGGAGGAGCCACCTGATGGTGTAAGGATACGGATGTGGTGTTGTCGGCAGGTCCAACCTCTTGGTGACCTCTACTGATATGAGTTTATTTTGACTTCATCTATTGATAATGAATTGTAGTGGAGCACCCTTCACCCACATATGCAAGTGGAAAAGGTGCTCACCTTCCTCCAGTTCTCCAGGTTCACTTGGTTGGACCTTGGTGGTAGCGACAATGGCACCGGGTTCCACATCAATTATTTTCTTCCCCTTTTCTGGTTCTAATTATGAGTCAGAACCTGCATTCGACTCTGAGGATTTCAGCTCGGCCATCAACGACTTCTTTGAGCGAAATTCATCGATGTTATGCCAGGGAATTTTATGGCATTCACACCACTTTCTAGTGTCTTTCCTCATCTTCCCATTACCATTTTTTGTTGGCATCTTGGACTTGTTTTCCTGCAAGGGTCCATCCTTTCTCTGTCCTTTGTTCTATGGGTTGGAGCTGCCTTTTCCCTGCTTCTTCTATGAAAAATATGTAGATCCAAACTCTCACTTTTTTTGTTTAAATTTATGCTCGATTTTGACAACATATCAATAATTCACACCCAGTGATAAGATGTACATAAACTCCATTTTTGTTTTCATGTGTCGATGAAGACTGTCATAGTAATTGAGCACCAGGTGTCATTCAGAATCTTTGATACCTAGCTTGGTGCGCAAGGTATGGAAGACATTTGTGAACTCTGGCATTGTTTGGTCCCTTTCTTGTCGCAATGTGGTCCATTTTATATATTGGTCATCGTAGCTTCCAATAGGGTAATATTTTTCCTTAATATCATCCCTAAAAGAACCCCAAGTGGGTATGAATGCAAACAATGAGGATTCCTCTTTGGCCTTTTGCTCATAGTAAGTATCCCACCAATCATTTACATGGGGGACAACCTTAAGTATCACAAAGGTGATATTTTCTCTATCAAAAAAATTATGGAAAGAGAAATACCCTTTGAGCATATTCAACCATTTATCTACAACATATGCATCTATATGACCTTGAAATATAGGGATATCAAAACTAACTTGTACCTTGAAGGGGGTGGTGCCTCCAAAGTGGTTGCTTGACAAAGATGTATCGGTTGTTGGCAGTCATCGAAGGATTTGGGAAAAATTATCCATCATCTCATTCCTTTGTCATACAAGGGATTCCTCAAGCAATAGGTTAATAAGATCTCATGCTCCATTGTCTTCTTCCATCATGGGAGGCCATTGAGGCCAGTGAGGATGGTCCTGTGAAGGCTCAAATAGTTCGAGTCCCAACTCCTTATACCCTCACCTCGTTGGGGACATGCACAGAGAAAAAGATAAAGAGCATACCAATATGATACCATTGATCCAAATTTATAAATAGAATGAAATGGAATACATGGTTATAACAAAAACACAGAGATACAGTGAAGCTTGACTTCTATTAATAAATGAAATGTGTTCAACCGTAAAAATGCACAATGAAACAAACTCTCTCAAATGGTGGTGGCTTATCTTTGAGAAGAGATGTGATGACTACATGCATTCGCGAGAGCAAATTACAATGAGACCGAAAGACCTTTTATCATAAATAATCAATGAGGAAACCCTAAACATCCAAAAAACTAACCCTAAGAGACAAAATGACAAAAGGCTTGTGGGCCCCGATGGGGTTAGTTGGTATGCCAACTTCCCGGGGTCGTAAATTTTTCATATGATCGATGTTTGGCATGCTCAATATACCATTAGAAAAGTCTATCCGAGAAGTACACATTCTTGTCGGCTTAGACTAGGCCTTTGTTTATTTTCTAGGCACTGTCGTTCCCATAAAACGGTGTTTAAGGCCTCAAAATGGCCTCGGAAGTTTAGGACCTGAAAAAGTGTAGAAAAACTGCCAAAATGGAAAACTGTGTTGTGAGCCAGTAGAATAGGTGGGTGGTCATCGATATCCACCTAGATATCTCTCTCTCTCACACACACACAATTTCAAGTGAAAAAAGTAAACATCTTTTACATCAAACTGGAAGAATACTCCAATAATATAGTAGGGGCTATAGGTCCTTGTTATAGGAGTGGAGATATTAAATATCTATAGTAGTAATGGAAGATTGACATATAGAGGCTAATGCAAACATATCATATAGATTATTGACATATAGGGGCTAATGCAAGCAAGATTGAAATATAGGGATTTTTATTACCATCATGTCATCAACCCACATGCAAGCATCCAACCCATAGGGAGAATTACAAATAATATTACAAAAGATTACAAAGCTATTACCCATATAAGAGGTGGAATTTTTTCAACTTTCAAGCTACTTATGGTCATAGGGAATCTTTTACCAGCATGAAAGCAAACCCAAAAATCCACATGCAAAACAAAGCAAACCCACATGCTGAATTACCCATATTACAGGTCAATCAACTAAAAACATAGTTACCAACTTAACGAGAACTCTACAGAGTTCTCGTTTTTTGGGGGGTCCAATCTTTTTACCCCGTTTTTAAAAATGGTGCTACTGGTAGCAATGCCCCCCCTCCCGCCTCTGTTTTTAGGTGGTTTTCAATATTTAAATTTTTTTTATCCACAACGTTTCCACATTATTTTTTTAAATGCTTTTTTTTCATCTGTTTTCAATTTTTTCTAAATATTTTTTTTTATTCAACGGTGTTTTTAGTCATTTTTTCATGCTTCTTTCAATCTTAAAAATATTTTTTACCATTTATTTTTTTAAGTTACGATTTTTCATATAATTTAGTCTCCTTAATTAATTTATTGCTCCATACTTTTTAAATATAGTGAAAAACATCATTTTTAACACATTGTCTACCTTTACTTCAATAATTTGAAAACAAATGTAGTTAAATAACACTATTTTTGAGTATTTAGCAAAAAAGTACACATTTTATAGCCATATATAATTAAAAACCTATACATTTTGTTACATATTCCTTAAAATAACATGTCAAATAAAGCATTTTTATGCACATAATTGAATAGAAAAAATCTAAATTTTATAAAAAATTATCATTTTCTTTCATATTTTTATACATTTGAAGTAAAAAAATGACAACATTTAGAAAAAATTTCCAATGTATAGTGATTCGCATACAAATAAAACGAAAAAAATAAACAATAAAAGGATTCATCACAAAACAACAATAGATACATCTTTATTCTTATTTTAAAATATGAAAGTGAAATCATTACAGTTATAGCTCATCAAAAATTTGCAAAATTGAGCATCGTCTTCAAATGCATCTTTAAACTAATCAACAATATCATATATCCCAAATTCATCATTCTCAATAGACACATTCTCATCTTCTTCGACATCATTTTGTGCTTCCATTGTGCCATTTGTTCTTCCATTGGTTCTTTGATATCTGCAAGTTCTCCAAAGTGATCCTTTCCAATCATTCCTCCTAATGGTACTTGAGGTTCCTTTGACAATTTTKCCACCTTTGATTCACTAAAATCTCCTTTCCTCAAGCCAACTTCTTGCATTTCATCTAGAAGAGTTGGAATAGCATTAATTCTTTGTTGAATAAAACTGCACTGCATTGGGTCACTTTCAATGGCTATGCAATTTCTTCCTTTCTATAGGCAACATGCTAATGTTGTACCTAATCACCAAATACAAAATAAATAACGAAGTTAGATACTATAAAAGACATAAATTAAAAATAATATAAGATTGAAGTATGATTTCATAAATATTAGATCACAATTCTTACCTGAACCCGAGAACAAATCCAAAACCCAATCTCCTTCATCTCAAAATTTATCTATAAGATAATTAATTAATGCTTGTGGTTTTTTATAAATGTTAACCATCTCTCCTTTTGAATATTTTTCCTCACATGATAGCTTTCTAACCACAGCATTGTATACCAATATACTACTAGGAGTCTCTACATCATTTGCATTGGCAAGAATAGAATTATAAGAATCATCTTTTGTCCAGGTTGCAAGATGTATACTCTCAAAATCACGTTTAAATGATTCTCTCTTGGAGCTATGAATATTAGGCGTGTGCTTGTAACATAAATAAGTACAAATTCAATTAACTTGTGAATTAATAAAATTGTTTTCTAGTCTTAATTGCTAAAAATACACTTTCAATATCTTACCAAATAAACTGCATCCTTGTCTTTTCTTTTCCCTTGAATCTTGATTGTACTAATCCTTATTGTGTGTCTAAATGAAATACTAGAAATCTCCAAAATGGTGATGTTGTAACTTCTGTAAATCCCATAACCAGTTTACTGAAAGCTTGGTAAGTATAAGGCTCGGTATCATATCCAATGTTTTGGATATTATAACCATGAGGGATATCTGCAATAACTAGGGAGTATTCTTTTTTAAGAACAATATTTGCAAGTTTTTCACAATCACCTAATATCACTTTATATTGAATAGTGTCGAACCCATTCCAAATGTAGTGATCAAGGGTGTCATCAAGTTGAACATTTTGAATACGTCTCCTCCTTTCTCTTTCAAACTTGGTTTTTTGAATAAAACTCTTGAACATTTCAGGTACTCCATATGCATTATTCTTTGGCATCTTTAATGAAACAAACAAACATATAGTTATATATCTATAACTATTAAAATATAAATAAATTAAATTACAAACAAATAATATGAATGTAATAAATCAACATACCTTTTTGAATGCAACCAAAAATTGTTTCAATACTGTTGAAGAGCTTGAATCTGGATAGTTGAGTTTCACATCATCCCAACTTTCTTCATTCAACATCTTGACCATTTCCTCTTGTATTTTCATATACACATTGTGACCAAATAAAACAAAAATAATGTTAAACTGGTATGTTAAACTGAAAAAATTAATTTTATTGTCCTAACATAAATAAAAATAACTCAACAGACTTACTTTTTAAATTCATCACACGTTTCTTCCATTGACAATTATCCCGACCTAACACGTGATAATACAGTTATGATAAGTTTATCATCCTTCACTCCTTGTATTGATCTCCAAGGTGTTATAGTCGTATCATCAGGAATATGTTTTATGTCAGGACTTGTCTTACTTGTGCCACATATCAATGGTTTAGCCTTCTTAACTCTCTGGTTTTTTATACTAATATTTTCCCATAGGGTGAATATCTCATACCTATCCAGTTCTAAATCCCAATTGAAAATAGATATCCACAACTCTAAATATATCACTTTCTTTGCGATTTTTTTCTTTTGTATTTTCATCATCAAGTAGGAATCCTATTTCCATACAACATTGCTTCTGAAACTTAACATCAACATTTGATCTCTCCCCATGGCATATTTCAGAAAATTCATTATGGATAAATCTCACCCTTTGAATGAAGGTCATAGACATTTTGTACTCATTGTCTGTGTTATGATCCCATGACAGTAACTTTGCTTCTTAATATGTTAAACCTACATAAATTATGCATTTGACTATCTCAAAAAAAAGATTATTGGGATATTCTTGCATCAATTCTTTTTTATCCTCTGCAGAATGATTTCCTCCAATCACATAATATTTGTATTCAAAACATTTTGTTCTATCAAATTCTTCCCTCGTAGGAACTTCTATTGGGTCAACAAGAACTAGGTAATCAACCACATGTGCATATGTATTGTACCTAATCAATGCTTTCAAATTGTGAATATGCAAATGATGCGATTTTCTAATTTGTTATTTTTCCTTCCCTTCTGTGGGTTTATAAAGTTGTTTCACATTCAATTGAAATGTGTGTCCATCATCAACTAAGTTTTTCGTCATCATTCTATTTCGAATGACATTTTGTGTTGTTTTCATAATACCATCCTCTAGATCAACACCTGGTGTTATTATTTCTCTACTACCTTTAGTACTTTTACTATAATACTTTGAGCTAACGATGGCTTGTTGAACATTATCAACATTTTTTTTCTTCCTCTTATGATTTAAATGTGTTTCATCTAAATCAATAATTTCTTCATAATCAATAGGAATAGACTCATCATCAGCCATCACTCTTTTGTGTTTATCTTGTTTGTTCTTTTTGCGAGAATGAGTGATAACCTTATTGGGACCAATCTCAAAAAAATCTTCATTTGGAGTTTCCTCATGTTCAAATATAACCCTTTTAGGATTTCTAGAATGAGGATTTTTCTTTCTTCTTTCATGTTCTTATATGTCTACTCTTGCAGGTTCAACCTCCATTACTTTATGTTTCTTTTTATTTCCTTCTTGTGTCTTTTCAATATGAAAAGTGTTTATGACATCCATGATCCCCACTAACATAAGTGAAAGTCATTCAACAAAATCTTGTAAAAACAAAATATAACATTTTCATGTTAAATAAAATTAAAACATTACCATGATACTAAAAATAATAAACAACACAAAAATAGAAATAAAAAACTTACATTGCTTGGCTCAATGTCATCAACGATGGATGCACATAATTCTGAAAAACATTCATTCTTGTTATAATTGTTCAATTTGAAACAATATCTAAACTTGATATAAGTTCTTCCTTGTTTGACAAGTGCATAAACAATATATGTGGTTGGCACCAAACATATATCTTGTAACAAGCCAAGTGTCTGATAATTTCCTTGCACATGTTTTAATTTGGCACAATACATATATATGATCTCCATTGTTTCCTTGTTTGTCTTTAACAAACCAAGAATATTCATGTTTGTTTTCACCTTCCACATATTTCCACTCTCTAACATTCTCCATTGCCTTTGATAGCTCAGGTGTTATGCTATCATTTTGTTGTCTAACATTCATGGAGGTTCCAGTTATTGCAGGTCGTGATCCGGATATATTCATACATAATCTATTTCCAACCATTCTCCTATATTAAGATTAAAATAAAAAATAGGTCTTTCACATTATAATAAACTTAAAAAAACAACATTGAATATAAAAACTAATTTAATTAAAAAAAAAAAAATGTACCCATATGTAAAATATTTTGACCCATGGAGTTATTGAGCTTATGAGAGGACCGTGCCTTGGTCGTGGGGGTTGGGGTGATGCCGGCATCGCCCCAGCCCCCCGCGGCTAAGGCACGAACATTGCCCAGTAACCACCATGGAACAAAACTAATAAAATTTAAGTAAAAAACAATAAAAAAGCTAAAAAAAATTAAAAACTATATCTAAATTTGAC
>SNQJ01S0015262.1:5962-39548 GCA_010110895.2 Picea sitchensis | reverse complement strand
AGACTTTCAGAAAAATTCACTCAATTGGTAATCTTTGTCTATCAAGAATCCAGACAAGGTTGGAGAAATATCCATCATTCTATTCAAAGGTACATCATGGACGAGAGAGTGGGCCATTCACAAACACTACATTGTCATGGATGTGTGATTTCTTTTCCAAACATGGAGAGTGTATGCCAGATAGAGACACAATACATATTCCAGATAATTTTTCAAGGAGGGAAATCTACAACTTGTACACATGATATGTTGAAGGTGTTGAAGGAAATGGTATTTTTATTACATATGCATATTTTACAAGAATATGGAAGAAACAATTCAACAATGTTTGTATTCCTAAGAAGTCAAGGATGGGGATTTGTAGTATATTTGCTACTCTTAAATCAAGAAGAGATAAATATGAAGGGGAAGAAAGAGGTATGTATTTACTATTCATTTTCTAAAATTGAATAGTTATCAACTATGAAAACATACAATCAATATTTTCATTTTATGTCATGTGCATATTCCATAGTCAAATCACTTCAAGAACATCGGAATCAATAATCAAGTGAAAGAAAAAAGTTGTACAAACATCAGAAGAAGTGTTATGATGCTCCAAACAAATATTTAGGTATGATAATTGATGGCATGGACCAGAAGAAAACACTTCTATCACATTTTGTTCGTACACCCAAAATTTTACAGGAAGATAATTTCATTCAGTTTCACTTGGTTGGTTGTATGGTTTTCAATGGAAAAATGTGTCCAAGGGTTTACTTCACAGTTCCAAATATTCATAATGATACAAATATGACCATCACCATAATTCATCATGTGCTCACTCATTGGTCTAGAAATATTCCTCAAGTTCTCTATCTATAGTTGGACAACATTAGTCGTGAAAATAAAAATCAAATTGTGTTTGGATATCTAAGCATGCTTGTTGAAATGGAAATCTTTCAAAAGGTGAAAGTTGGTTTCCTTCTTGTTGGACACACTCATGATCATATTGATCAAATGTTCAGTCATTTTTCAGTAACATTGAAGAGGAAAAATGTTGGAAGTATACCATCATTGATTGAATGTATTAAGAAAGCATACATTGAAGAGCCTGTTTTTCATATATTAGAAGAAATTGTTGACATGTAAAGATTTATTCAGGGATCGCATCGTGAAGAAAAATGTATTGGGCAGCTTAATGACATTAGCTTCCAACATCAATTTTGTTTCAAAAATATTGATGGGAAAACACTTATATGGGGAAAGCAATATTTAACTACTATAGAATGGGGGGCTTCATCAGGTTTTTCATTTTTGAATTTCATTCCAGATTGTTCAATATTTGCATCAAAGTTATTATTTTTACAATAAGTTGTCGAAATCCATAATGCACAGAGGCGTAATCGAGATGTAGATTATTATGAATTCCTGGAAGAAATAAAAAGTCCATTAAGGATACATATGAGTACTTTGATGTTCTTGATTCTGTTTGGTGGGAGTCTTTTTTCAATAGTCAAAGTGACATAATTTCAAGCTCGACAAATGAAGATACAATGTTGAGGACTCCATTTCATTGGCCACAAAATATGCCAAACGAATCTAAAAAAACAAACATTGTTGAAGTTCAACAAGAATCGCAAAGTGGTATTGAGTTTACACAAGCAGAGGAAAGATAAATGTATATTGGTTCACGAAGGTCATGTGCACAACGTGAAGCCATGGAATACCTTTACAAGGGTTCAGTACAAGATATTAAGGAGGGTAACATAATTGCAGTTTTAGCGACTGAAGATCCACATGGTTATCCATTCTGGATTGGAAAGGTTATAAATATTGAGAAAGAAAATGATGGTGTTATTGCAATTGAAGTGCATTGGTACACAACAAGTACACATGCATTCAATGGTGTGTACAAGCCATATATGATGGTTGAGAAACATGTCAATAGAAACAGAAAAAGAAAGGGTCAAAATACAACTTGTCGTCGCATTAACCTCTTAAAATTAGATGATGTTGACATACTTGTTTATGACTTCAATTTGAAAAAGAGAGGAACTCTTCGCTCCAAGATAACAGATATTATCAAGAGGTTGTTGCCACAAGAAATAAATGCAAGATGGGAGTCTGTTGAACTTAGTCGTAGATCTAAAAGGCATTTGACATCTGGAATGTTGGGCATGCATGTAGACTCAGATGGTGCATTCATCAACAATAGAGAAGAGTATGGATCATCTACATCTTCATACAATCATTCATCTGAAGACAATGTAGACTCTGATGGTATTTCAGAAACCATGAGTCAATCTGAATAAGTGTATGAAACATTTTATCCATTTTTTATCCATATGATGTTTGTATGGTAACTAGAAATGAGCATTGAACTTACATATGATCTTACATGAAGTTGTGAATCTTTTGTTATGTTTTATGAATGATATGTCTTTTATTATGGATAATATAATAAAATTTCTTAGCTCATATGTTTTGAATATGGACAATATAACAATACTTTTAAGAAATTATTTATGTTTCATTCAATGTAACTTGTATTTACTTTTTTATTATTATAAGTAAAAAAAATTATTAAAAAACGACGTTGAATTTTTAAAGTATATTGTGATATTTTCATGGCATTATATATTACCTTGTGCTTCGCATTATAATAAGATTTAAAAAGTAAACATTTAAGGGTTGATTTTATGATTTTGTTTACAGTAATGATGAGTTATTTTACCACATTATAAAAATGTGTCATTTTCATACCCCAATTTTAGAATGAGTGCTATCGGTAGAAGTACTTTTAAATTTGATGGTTGATTTTGAGGTTTTGGTTTTAATGATACCAAGTGATAAAAATACGATTTCAAATGATCTCAAATTTTAACGTTTTGAAAAGAAAAAAATAAAAAAAAAGAAAAAACATCTTCTTTTTTTAGGTGTTGATTTTAAGGTTTTTCTGAGCTATTGTCTATGTTTTGAAGGTCGCGTTTGAAAAATGTAGTAATTTTGACCCCGTTTAAAAAAATGGCACCACTTTTTTATTTGGGGGTTGATTTTGATGATTTTTATGCAAAAATATGGATTTTGGGGGCAGAGTTCTCGTTTTGAGGTCACAGTTCTCATTAAGTCAGTAACTATGCTTAAACCTACAATAACCCACAATCATTACAAACATTACCAAGTTATTACCCATATTAGAGGTGAAATTTCTTCAACTTTCAAGCTACTTATGGTCATAGGGTTTTCTTTACTAGCATGCAAGCAAACTCATAAATCCACATGCAAAGAAAAGTAAAGAAAACCCACATGTTGAATTACACATATTAGAGGTCAATAGTTAAACCTACAACAACCCACAACAATTACAAACATTACCAAGCCATTTCCCACATCATAGTGGTGTGCAAGAAAACCTATAAACCCATATGCAAAGCAAAGTGAACCCTTACCCATATTAAAGGTCAATTAACTAAACCCACATCAACCCACAACAATTACAAACATTACCAAGCTATTACCTATATTAGAGGTGGAACTCCTTTAACTTTCAAGCTACCAGATCCAAAGTAAAGTAAACCCACAGGTTCTAGAGGTTGAATTACCCATATCAAATGTCAATTAGATAAATCCACAACAATTACAAGCATTATTGAATTACCCATATCATAGGTCAAATTTCTTCTACTCTTAAGTTTCTTATGGTCGTAGGACTTTTATTTACTAACATGTTGTAATATACCTAAGGTATATTAGATCTATTATAATAATGTAATAAATGAATATCATGTAATAATAGTCATATGACAAATATTATGTAATGTAGTCATTAATATGTAATAATGATAAGATATGCCCTTTTACAAGGACAAGACTTATTTATCACCCCTACGTGTATCTATATGCATTCCCATTGTATCTCAAGAACATGTCAATTAATAATGAACAATAATTATTTATCCCTTGAGGAATATATGGATTTGTCCTTGTTATGTTGGATGCTCAAGTGAAGTGACCAAGAGGTTCACTCCACATGCAGGCAAAACCATAAACCCACATGCAAATAAAATCAAACATGTAGGTCGAATTACCCATATCAGAGGTCAATTAGCTAAATCCATAGCGACCCACAACAATTAGAAATAATTACCCACAATAAGCAAACACTTATTGACAATCAAATTTCCTTGAAGAATAGGATGTGTTGATGAGCAGGTAGAGGTTCATAGAATGGTAGGATTGAAATCACACCACATAAGTAATCAAAAGTAATTTTCTTGCACCCGAATCCATACTTTGCAGGTCCATGACAAAACCCATCATTGTTTACATAGAAAAATCACCACAAAAGTGAATTAGGGCAGTGTAATCCCGTTGAACAGTCAAAAAAAGAATTCAACAGGAAAAAATTAAACCATGGCTCAATTACCTCCAAGAACCCATGAGTTTCAAGGGCCAAAAATGAGTTATCAAGGCTTGTTCCTCTCTCCTTTTGTTGGTTGACAACTTGGGTGGAAAGGAAAATGGAGAGATGTATTAAACCCACCACATGGCAACGCAGGGATGAGGGAAACTATTTTCACCGATAAGAGGGAACTCAAGACTATAAATCAAACACATCGACTAGTGGATTGCTAGAACCTAAATTGTGTATCCTATCACCATGAACAATAAGCCGATGCAAACAAACAGGGGCAAGGTCTCTTTAGTTTAGGGTGGAGTGATCGGTCCACTTTTAGGTGTGATAAAAATTACACAAACAACATAGAAGGGATGACAAAAGAGTTAGATGAGCAAGACAATCACCACAATAAACATTGGAGTGAATACTACAACCACTAGAACATGTAGTTCATGCCACGTGGATGTTGTCATACGCCATGTGGACTCATCCACAAGGCCAATTGGAATGTGAAAACAAGAATGCACCCCTATTAATGTCCTTCCTCTAGAGTATCAAGTAATAACATGTTTTTTGGTTTGGGTTAATATCAATTAAGGTACACACTTTCCAAAAACAATTACAGTACACAATGCAAAAATTCTTTATATATTACTTGAAATTTATAATAGTTCAATAAAATCTAAAAAAGTCCTTAAATTATCTAGTCAACTAGAGATAATTGGTTGGAGTACAAAATCAACTTGGATACTTCTCCCATGGCCTTACTTAAAGGCAAAAAAATTGCGCTCCGACCGCAATAACAACAAAGTAATAAATGTTGTATAGGCTTGGATATACACCATTGGATCTAAAAGTATTTAGATTCAACGATATATATACCAATCTATATAGAATTTATTACTTTGTTACGAGGTACATATTGATTACCTTAAACAAAATTAGTTCATTAAATTATATCGGTATACGTTGTAATTTATGTAATTTACTGCTATAAAGACAATTACATAAATTTAAAAGAGGAAAAAGAGCTAGGCTACAACACCATTTAGGGGCACCCATCCTTTTTATGAACATTTCCAATTCATAATAGTAAAGTTTTAAAAGTGTTATGATGAATACATTCTTGTATTTTGAGGATATGGTCTATTGGAAAAACCATTATTAATACATGATCCAAATTGCCAAACTTTACTCAGTGGTTAACTTTTATTAGATAACAATCAATATGTACATGTAAGGTCTAAAGATATGATACACGAGTTTTTAACATTTAGTTGAACTGTTACATGTTAGTAGTTAAAACAAGGGATGCATGGCAGCTTAGTCCCTGCCAAATAAATTTGGAGATGGCCATAATGATGATTACGGTGAAACATGAACAATATGCTAACAAATGGGCTAGTTTCATATTATTAAAAGAAATCGACTTCTTTTAGGGTTTTTGTTATTTTAAATGAGAAAAATTAACACATATAACTACATAGTCAAAAAAAATTGAATTCAAAGAATTCGACATAGACTCACAAAGGATGGAGGAGGAAGACATATTGCTCCATGATGACACATAGTTTATATATTTATCATACGAGGTATTGGACAAAATCCCTCACCATATTTTTACTTTAATGTAGTTGTCATGTAATTTTGGGATTAACCTGAATTTCCTTCTAATTGTGCTAAGCTAACCAAATGCAAATCCCATTTAAAAAGAATAAAAAGAAAAATTAAACATTTCACATTTCATAACATAAAAACAGAAAATAGTATATTAAAATATGTCCCTGTCTCATTATAATAATGTAAAAACACATACTATATATTAAGTATATAATACACATATATATGATAATTATAATAATTATCTATAGATGTCAAGTATAAATAATAAATAATATACTAAATACCATCTCATATAAGTCTAATTATTAATAATATAATTATTATACTAATATGATAATATACTAATTATAATATTACTAATTAATTATATAATTATTCACAAAGTAAACTAACTAATATCATACTACTCTATTTACTAAATAAATATTTAAATTATTATTTATCAATAAAATAAATAAATAACTATATTAAAAGTATTGGAAAATACTTTAAAATTAAATATATTACAAGTTGAGAGATTATTAAGATTGTATTTTTTTATATTCAATAAATATAACTAATATAATTATAATAATAATCTATTTTTAAGATCACGGTCAAGTCACACTAAATTGGTGTATGAGACCTCCTTGTTTGTGGGATAAGGGATTTCCCTCCACTCAACGATTTGACTGGTAAAGTCTACGAAGGTATACATACCCTATCTCTTCTAGATTTCAGCTTGTGTAAAGTCTACGGAGGTATACATACCCTATCCCTTCTAAATTTGAGCTTGTGACCTCTTAAGAGAAAACACATATTCTTAACCATTAAACCCACTGGTGACAAACAAAAACGAGCAAGCACACTAAGAACGAGAACCACCTTTTTCTCACTTGAATTCACCTTACTTTTTCAAAATATTTTATATATTATTCTTTGATTCACCTTACCTTTTCGAAATATTTTATACATTATTCTTTGATTGACCTTTTTCTTAACACATTCTCATCCTTGATGGACTGACAAGCATATGGAATTTATTGGAGTTGCTGAGAACGAAAGAATTAAGTAGCATTGACTGGTATGAATTAATACTCAACAAGACACATCGATGACCATGAAGGTTACGTAGGTCCACTTTGTACACACAGATGACCATGAAGGTTACCTAGGTCCTCCACTTTGTACACACAGATGACCATGAAGGTTACCTAGGTCCTCCACTTTGTACACACGTTTTTCTTTAAGTTCACAGTGAAGATTTGTGTTAGAAATTAAGTATTTCATTAAGTGGTATTTTTAACAAGGTACATTAATTGTATAATTAATTTTAAATATGGAAAGACGTGAAGATAGTAATAAGACATTAAATATATTAATCGATAAGAATTCAGAAAAAACAAATAAAATTTATTGTATAAAAAATATATATTTATTTTGTTAAGTTAAACAATAACATGTATACTTAAATTTAAAATAGAAAATAATTAATGTCAAATCAATCACAAACTCAATATTATAGTGCTTTGGTCGTAACTGATAATATAAGTAAAGGTTATTGTTTTTATAATTGTATATTAATTAAATTATGATTATAGTATTAAATAATTATTTTCATAGGATTAAATTTATTTGAAGTATAAAAAATTTGCGGAAATTTTATAAAAAAAAAATTATAAATATTTAATGATATTTTTATTATTTTTATATATTTAAAAAAATATATTTATTTTATGAGAAAATTTGATAATTTTTCATATAAAATAATTTAATTTGTTATAAAATTTTATTTTATTTTTAAAAGGAGTATCAAAATTTTAAATGTAAGTATGTGATCTAAGTTCTAAGACATGGTAAGACATTTTTTCAAGGATGGAGAAGATTATTATAAGATAAATTAGAGAAATTTGAGTATGTAAGTTTTCACTTTTCTCGATAAATATTATGTGTGAGGTTTTGAAATCTCCAACTTTTCCATTGGACATTCTACCCATCATTAGGTACATAAAAAGCTCATGGGAGAGAGAGTAAACATCAATTAATTAATTAATTAAGGGAAATAGTCATTGAGATAAAGATAAATTAATCAAAGGTAACCAGAAACATAATGAGAAAAAAGGAAGGGTAAAATTAGTCAATTAAATTAGGTGAAGAATAAAAATTAGGAGAGAACGAATTAGTCGTTAAAGTAATAAGATGAAAGGGGAAGAATGTGAGAATAATAATATAAAGCGTGGAGGGAATTTTGAATATATCATTAAAAATCAAGGAGAAAAAGAATTAGATGTGAAAGTAATTAGATGAAAGAAAAAAGGTGGGGGGTAAATAAGAGAAAAATAATAAAATATGGGAGGAATTTTGAATATATCAGTAAAAAATTTTATATAAACATTAAAATAAAAAGGGGGGTTGAAGAAATTAAAGTGGGAAGATAAAACACAAAATTCTTTAAAGGAGGATAATCAAAACCAAAGACTTGGGTAGAATAAGAGAGAAAGTGAAATGAGAGAGAAATAGAGCAAAGATGCTAGGGCGAGGGAGGAAAGGAGACGAACATGAAAAAAGATCTAAAGGAGGATTCTTAATGGTCAAGGTGGCGAATGGTGGGTTTCCAAGATTTGCTTACCTTGTATCCATCTTCGTGGTTGAAATTATTAGGATGTTTTTCGATTTTCAGGGCTTTTTGAATGAGACGAGAGAAGGAATGAGGAGCATAGGCTAAAATTTTCGTTTGGTTAAAGCAAATAAGTTGTTTAGAGTTAAAGGAGTGTTCAACAATGGTTGATTTGGAGGTACAGTTATAGGTGGTATCGGTTATATTCTCTTTAATTCGGGCTTTAAAGGTTCTACCAGTTTGACCTATGTAATGTTATCCCCAACTCCTAGGGATAACTAAGGAAATGATGTCTTAAGGCCCTCAGGTTACAGACATGGAGTACCGAGAGACATTATGACCAACAGTGTCCACTTGCTCAGATAGAGACCCACCTCACCACCACAGTTCCAGGTTCGTCACGATGGTATCTACCACATCAGCTGGCATCCGAAAGACTTTGGATCTTGATCCATGAGATACAAGTTAGGTATTATGGTGAGTGTCATTTCAATATTTGAGGCATTTGGGTTTGTTGCATCTATTGCTACTTTTGATTATGTAACACTTGCTTGGACATTATGCTCTTTGCCCTGTTTCACTTTAGTGGTTAACATTGTGCCCTAGTAAGTGGGTCACCCTTAGGGACAAGTCTATTATTGGGAGGTCCTTTTGACAATTCATTGTGTCACTCCCAACCATACTTATCACTTTCCACACTTCATCCCCTCACCTCCTTGCCTTTTTGGATTTTCGGGTGTACTGACCTTTTGGGGTCATTTCCCGCTTTCGAAAAATTCTCTCCCCTTTTCTATTCTCCCGAATTCTTTTCTCCCTTTGTTTCCCCCCCTTCTACACTTACACGTTTTTCCCTTTTCTTTTTTCCCTATTACTCTCCCTTTCTAGTTCTAACACTTAGTCGCATTTTAGACCGCGGGTTCTCGGGTTAGCGGACTTACAATTTCTCACCTCCATCTACAAATTCACATCACAAGTCCGACTGACCGCCATGTTGTTCCATACTTAGCTAATTCTACGATCGCAGGTTCCCGGGTTGACAGCATCGAACTTTCATGTTCCTGTGTTCCTTTATAGACACATTGCACCAAATAGTTTCACGATCTACATTTCGATCCCCGAACTCCCGAACTTCCTAAGTGTCATTCCACCTACATGAATCCATCCGATCGTCGCGTCATCCCACACTTATCCAATTTCACGCCTCATACCATCGCAGGCTCTCAGGTTCGCGGGTTCCCAGGTTCACAAAAATATCAAGTCACATATTTCCCTCGTCCGTCCTCACCACCCTCACGCCCTTCGTAATGCACATTTACTATGATTTTAATGTTAATAACTTACCATACAGGTTCAAAATGATGGTCATTAATAAGCGAAAGGCTCGAGGAGGATCTCCCTTCTCCGAACCAAATAAAACAACTGAACGCATGCTGGAAGGAAAAGGTAAAAAACCTGAATGGTATTGTTCAAGCATGCAGCCACACCATAATTAGAAGAGAGGAATTATTAAAGAAGCTAACTGAGATAGATCTAGCTCGTAGAACAAATGAGGTCCAAGACCCTAAATTGATACTCAACTCGTTGTTCTTAACCAAGCAAGCATTTGATGAACAAGTTTATATATTTAAAGGGTTGTCATTTGAAAAATTCTATGGCATTCTTGAATATGGTGAAGATGACGTGGAAAACTAGCTAGTTGATTATTTGATTAAAAATCAAGATATTGAAGAAGCATTGCGGAAAATTTCTATTGATCTAAGGGACTTGGAAGGTGAACTCTTCAATATAAAAATCTGGCATGAAATCAATGTGGCGCCAATGAGGAGCTACATCGAGGAGTGGTTCAAAAAGGTTGTTGACAAGCTCACTAATGAAGGGAAAAGGATAGTTGAGACGGTTCATGTAACCGTCAAGGAGAGCCATAAAAGGACATCAGCGAGCAAGTGACAAACCATGAGATAACATCATAGTAAGTTCATATTGATCACATTTTTTTGTCTCTATCAAGCTCTTCATCCAGTTACTCCATCTCTTTAAATAGAAAGGTTTAACCGAAGACTAATATTTTCCTTTTTTTTTCTTCTTTCCAAGTCCTGCTCCCTTCTGCCTCCCACTTTCTTTTGTCTACGAGATTCATTCTTATACATATTTGATTTATGGTCCACTGGATCCCTAATCCCGGTCACTATGACAAATGCATTTTAATTTCAGAGGATATGTATTGAACTATATATATTTTAGAAATTCCAAGAGAGCTATTTTGGAAACAATATCGACTGTACATTGTAACCCAGTTTTTCTGAATATAAAGTATTTGAGGTTGATCTATAATTATCTCCATTTGAGTTGCCCATGTACTACTCTGTCAAAGTTCTCTTATGCATGCAGATCATTTTCTTTTAGCTTTTATGTGATCAGAAATCGTTATCCATACTATGATGGACGTGAGGAATTCTATTTATTTTCTTTAAATGTATGAATGTGTGTGTTTCCTGGTCCATTCTCAGGAACTCTCTTTTTAAAATAAAATAAAAATATTTTTTGTTTTCTGTTATATCTATTTTACTTTCTGTTGACGGACTTCTTATAAAAGTCCCACATTTTATAAATCTCGGATAGAGGAGTACCACCTCTATAAAAATGCAAGAGGATTTGCATCCTCGTGAGGTTGTCGTTTCAATCCTGACAGATTCAAGCGTCAACATTTTTGGCGACCATACTAGGGACATGAACTAAAAATTCAGAACCTAGCCCAACATTTTGAAGGAAATATATAACTTTAACCCAGGGTAACCAACCCCATTTAGAAATTGGACTAAATAATCAACGAAGCATTTTGCACCAATTGTATAATCTAGTAATATCAACAGCCCAGACTTGAGAAGAGTTAGAAGATTCCTGGAATATCTTAGTCCAAGAAGAAGAAAGAGAAATTCTTTGAAGACAAAGGAGAGAGGAACGACAATATCGGAGAAATCAAAGAGCGGCTAGAGCAGCACAAGAACAAGGTCAAGATTGAAGTTGGACGAATTCAAGGGACCCATTACCCGAAGTAAAAGTAAGCAAATATATGTCCTTAAAAGTGAAAGGCCTAATCCTAAAACCTCCTAAAAAATGGTAGGAAGAGACGAACCTCCCCGAATCGATCATCATGCAGAGAGACAAGGAGGCGAAAGAGATGTTGCAAGAAACCAAGGAATCCTAGGGTTTGGAAATAGAATAAGAGTGAGAGATTCCCCTCTTAATCGCATGGATGAACAACATGAACTCCTAGTTCTCCTTAAAGGCACCTTGAAGGAATTTTCTGGAGATGGGACAATCGATGCAAAAAGACATTTTCATTTATTTCTTGACGTTTGTGACTTCCACCGAGTTGAACATGATGACATCATGGTGAGGTTACTTTTGCAAAATTTGTCAGAAAGAGCTTATGAATGGTATATAACATTGCCCAGTAGATCCACTCACTCATTTAATGACCTCGAAGTTATGTTCCTAAATATGTTTTCCCCCCCAATTTCCTACCTTACCCTCCTAACAGACTTCACCGAGATTGGGTTAAGGAAGAACGAAAGGATACGATATTTTAATCTTGGGTTCAATAAGACTTTGAGTAGAATCCTAGAAGACAAAAGACTAAATGCCCCGTCATTCTCGGTTTCTATAAGAATGCAATGCCCCCGAATGTGAAATATGCCATCAGAACATCCCAGATGGATACCCTGGAGGAAGAAATGACTAAGGCTACTGAGATGGAAGAAATTATGATTGAAATGGGCGTCGACCCTGACATTATATTGGCAAGATTACAAAGAAATATCGGGGGATTGAATATTGATAATCAAGGAGCTTCCAGCTCGAGAAGAAACGAAGATTTTAAACCTTGAGCAGCTCATAATCAAATGGTGGGAGGAGAATTTTTTAAGGGAATCATACCTGACGTAAAATTTGATCCTACGGCGGCACAAGAAACAAAGCAAAGAATTGAGATTGCACAGATGAATCGAACCATCAAATAGATGCAAAATGAAATAACCAGGCTGAGAAGGGGAGATAATTACATGCCAAACCCAGGAATTCCAATTCCCAAACAAAGGAGGAACCCTCCCCCTGAAAATAGAGTCATATTCGAGAATACTGAAGACCCTCCGAGACCAAGGGTTCCCAGACAACCCACTCCAAATGTGGTTTTTTTGGATGATGTATGTGACGAACAATTGACCGAGCAAGAAGGTTATTACTTACCTGATGAATGCTCTGAGACATTGCATATGGAAGGATACGAGGCGTCCATGTACATATATGGAGAGGGAGACAACAATCCTAACTCACAATAAAGCGTTGCCCAGACAAGAGGATTTGTAAATAGACCAAAGAATAAAGGCGACTCTAACAAAGAAAAGGAAAAGGAAAAAGACAATGAAAAAGTGTCGAATGAGAAGGTGACAGTTGGAACCACAAGGCAACTTGTAGCGACAAGCTCAACTCAAATGACGTAAAATGTCGTGGAGGAATTAAGTAAGTTGAGGATAACTCTGCCTTTTACAGAAGTGGTGAAGATTCCTCAGAAGAGGCATAATATCTTGAAGTTGTTGGATGATCCGTCGGAAAGAATGGGAATTGTTGTTACCACTCCAAAACAGAACTAGAGCTCGTTGACTGCTAAGATGAGAGGTAAATTTCCATCCTTCTACATCTCAATTGAAAACCATGATGTTTCGTTACATAACTTTTTAGTTGATACTGGTGCGACAAATAATATAATTTCACTCACGGTCATGGAAGCATTGGACATGAGCTGCACTAAATATTATGAAACTAGTGAGAGCATATATGCCATTGATTCATGAAAAGTGTCGGCATACGAAGAAATCAAGGATTTTTATGCATGGATTACAACAGCTCCCCATATCATCACAATTTTTAATATTATTGTGGTAGACCTGCCTCCAACATATGAGGTTGTGCTGGGAAGAGATTGGAGCTCCATGATCCATGGATATATAATGAACGACGGTAGTTGTATGATGCTACCAGGAAAGGAGGGAGCAAGGATTAAAGTACCACAAGAGCCCAAAAAACCTTTCTCCTTCAAGAAGAAGGATAATGAATTAATGGAAGACTATGTAGATGATGGGATCCGAAACTATGTTATCTTGAACATGGAGCAGAACGAAAACCTAGAACAAGTTCAAGACTTGGAGGTCCCAGAATGTGTACTTGAAGGCTACTGGAGAATGTCATTCAATGGAGCATCCTCTAAATCATGGAACGGAGTTGGGATTGTTCTCATAAGCCCAGATAAGACAATGCATCCTCACGTTGTAAGAATGGATTTTCCATGCACGAATAATGAGGCAGAATATCAAGCTTTAATCCAGGAGATGATCCTTGCACAAGGAATGAAAATAGAACATATCACTGTTACTATAGATTCAGACTTGGTCATCAACCAGGTTACCCAAAAATACAAAATCAAAAAGAAAAGACTTAAAATGTATTTCAAAAGAGTTAATGAACTAATGGAATCTTTCAACTCTTTCAATATTGCTTTCATTCCAAGGGATAAGACCCATAAGGCTGATTCGCTAGCTTTGGCGGCTTCATTATCAAATCCAGACGATATCCTGAGAAAAACATATTTCCATGTGGAAAGGGCCTTTAGGACATCTATTCCCGATAATATTGAGTACTTGCAAGTGTTTGACAATGATGAAAAATTGGAGAACTTTTTGTTAAACAATGATGAAGAAGAAGATGATAAGGCGATTGTTGTCCCCAAAGACTGCATACAAACCGATTTGTTCACAAAAGACGATCATGCCAAGAATATTTTTGAAGATTTTTGAGTTCGAAAGGCGCAAGAGACAAGAAAAGTCAATATTGGAACTGACCAGTCCCCAAAATATGTCAATTTGGGAGTCGATTTCACCCCCGAATAAGTTGATCAATATGTCACCTTTTTCAAGTAATATATTGATGTGTTTTCTTGGACCTATGACGACTTAAAGGCTTATGACAAAACGATATTCCAACATATCATTCCTTTGAGGGAAGAAGCCAAACTGGTGAAACAAAAAATAAGAATGATGAATCCCAAGTTGAAGCCTCTGGTAAACATTGAGTTGGAAAAGTGGAAGAAAGAAGGGATAATCTATCCCATCATACATTTAGAATGGATTTCAAATCCAGTGATTGTCAGGAAGAAGACCGAGGAAATCCGAATGTGCGTCGACTTCAGAGATATTAACAAAGAGAGCATAAAAGATCATTTTCCACTGCCCAACATGGAGTTTCTGCTGCAGCAAGTTACGGGATCGGCATGCATGTCTATGTTGGATCGTTTCTCTAGATATAATCAAGTTTTAGTGGCTGGGGAAGATAGAGAAAAAACAACATTTATCACACCATGGGAAACATATGCATACGCTAGAATGCCCTTCAGTTTGAAGAATGTTGGAGCTACGTTCCAAAGAGCCATGGATCATGAATTCAGTAGACTTATAGGAAAGTTCATGGAATACTACCAAGATGACTTGACAGTGAATTCAAGCAAAAGGGAGGATCACATCCATCATTTAAGAAAATCCTTTGAAAGATGTAGATCATACGACATCTCTCTCAACCCAAACAAATGTGTGTTTGTTATAACTCAAGGCAAGTTGTTGGGCCTCATTGTATGTAAGGAAGGGATTTATATTGACCCGGAAAAAGTTAAATTGATTAATGAACTCAACCCCCGGACATCCAAGAAGGGATTCTAGTCATTCTTCGGGAAAATTATTTTTTTTCGAAGATTTGTTCCTGATTATGCAAGCATCGTAAAACCCATCAATTTGTTGCTGAAAAAAGAGTAGAGGTTCAAGTGGACAACAGATACTCAAGAAGCATTCAACAAGATCAAGGGGGGCATCACCACCGCTCCCATCCTCATTAGTCCATATTTTCAAAGGGATTTTATTATCTATTAATTTTCTATAGAGGCAGTTGTCACATCCATCCTCACTCAGAAAAATAGCAACAGAGAAGATCTCCCCATAAGTTTTATGAGAAAAACTCTACACGACTATGAGTTGAAGTACTCAGAACTTGAGAAACAAGCTTTGGCCCTTGTAAAAGTTGGGGCACACTTTCAGACTTATATACTAAACTCTCATGTTATTGTCTGTGTCCCATCGTCCCCCATCAATATTCTCCTAAATCAACAGTTGAGGGAAGGAAAATGGGCCAACTAGTTAGCAAAAATTCAAGAGTATGATACTGAGATCAAATCGTTGAAGGAAATAAAAGGACAAGGATTATGCAAGCTTATGGCGAATGGGGACTCAGTCAATGGGATGATTTCAATCTCAGCCAGGGAACCATTAGTTGATTCAAAATGGTATAGAGATATCATATTCTATTTAAGATCTAGGCAATTCCCTATGAAAATGAGTTCCAAGGAGCGAAGGACACTCAAGATGAAGGCAAACCAATATGTATTGATTGTTGATATACTTTTCAGAAGAAATTTCGATGGTATACTATTGATATGCGTCGATGAGAATCAAGCTCCAACACTAAGAAATTTTGATGGTATACTGCTAAGATGCATCGTTGAAAATCAATCCCAAGAACTGATAAGATAATTCCATGAGAGAATATGTGATGGACACTTTGGTAACCCAATCTAACCGCCTTCACAAACACCGAGCGATTCTACTAGTCATCAACTGTGGACCTCAGACGTACCGCAATATAAGGAGATGTTTTTCATGCCAGCAATTCTCAGGGAAAATGAAGAAAGTTGTGATGCCTCTACAACCGATTGTGCAGGAATAACCATTTTACCAATGGGGACTAGATGTCGCTAGTCGATTAACTGAATTCAGTAAAGGTACATAAGTACATTCTTACTATTACCGATTATTTCACAAAATGGTCTGAAGCGGTGGCATTGAAGAAGGTCGATGTTGAATAATTGATTGGATTCATCAAAGACAACATTTTGTCTAGGTTTGGTGTCCTATAAATTTAATACTGCATAACGGTTCCTCGATCTTTCATTAATAAAAATCCATGGAGTTTTACGCATAATATGGGATCAATATTATAATGGCTCAAATTATTATCCACAAGGAAATGGCCTTGTTGAATACACGAACAAAACACTTGTGCAGATATTGAAGAAAATTGTTGATGGAAACCAGAAGAATTGGCATATGAAGATGACAAAAACATTATGGGCAAGCAGGGCAACCCCGAAGGATAGTACTAGGATGACTCTGTATCTATTGGTTTATGGGAAAGAGGAAAATCCTCCAATTAGCCTTGAGCTCAATGCATTGATCTATGTGGTTAATACTGAGGATACAGAAGACACTTCGCCTACTCATAAAAGGATCAATCAATTTCTAAAGCTAGAGGAGGAACGAAGAAAATCCCTGAACCAGACTTCTCAGAGGCAACAGAGCATCAAGAGATACTTTGATCAAAGCACAACTATGAAGAACTCTTTCTTAGTTGAGAACTGGTAAATTTCTTGGAACAAAGCAAGGAAAAATTCATCCATGCATCAATTTAAGTTTTGTAGTAATTTTGATCAGGACCCTATGTCGTCTAAAAGATATTGGGCTTCAAATCATATATGCTCCAAGACATGAAAGGAAAAGGTTAATGTTGCCTGTCAACATGAAATATCTGAAAGGTTTCTTCTCCTAGAACTTTTTCATTCTCATTGCACATAATTTTATTTCTAGTTTGTATATTCTTAATCAGACTCCATAACCCAATGGGAGTGGAAGCACCTGGTCACTAGAGATTATGGATTCTTGACAACCCAAAAGGGGTTCATCATCCCACAGTTCTAGCCTATTGTTGAGGTCATTTCCCGCTTCTAAAAAATTCCCTCCCCTTTTCTGTTCTCCTGAATTTTGTTCTCCCTTTGTTTTCCCCCCTTCTACACTTACCTGTTTTTCCCTTTTCTTTTTTCCCTCTTACTATCCCTTTCTATTTCTAGCACTTAGTCACATTTTAGACCACGGGTTCCCAGGTTGGTGGACTTACAATTTCTCACCTCCATATACAACTTCACATCATGAGTCCGACCGACCGCCGTGTTGTTCCATACTTAGCCAATTCTACGATCACGGGTTCCAAGTTGACGGGATCAAGCTTTCATGTTCCCGTGTTCCGTGATAGACACATTGCACCAAAGAGTTATGTGATCTACATTTTGATCCCCGAACTCCCCGAATTGCCTAAGTGTCATTCCGCCTACATGAATCCATCTGACCATCGCATCGTTCCACACTTAGCCAATTTCACACCTCATACCATTGCAAGCTCTCGGTTTCGCGGGTTCCTGAGTTCACAAAAATCGCAAGTCACATATTGCCCCTGTCCGTCCCCGCCACCCTCGCACCCTTCCCAATGCACATTTACTGTGATTTTAATGCTAATAACTTACCATACAAGTTCAAAAGGATGGCCATTAATAAGAGAAAGGATCAAGGAGGATCTCCCTTCTCCGAACTGAATAAAACAACTGAACGCATGCTGGAAGGAAAAGTTAAAAAACCTAAATGGTATTGTTCAATCATGCAGCCAAGCCATAACTAGAAGAGAGGAATTTTTCAAGAAGCTAACTGAGATAGATCTAGCTGGCAACACCAATGAGGTCCAAGAATCGAAATTGATACTCAACTCGTTGTTCTTAACCAAGCAAGCATTTGATGACCAAGTTGAGATCTTTAAAGGGTTGTCATTTGAAAAATTCTATGGCCTTCTTGAATATGGTGAAGATGACATTGAAAAATAGCTAGTTGATTATTCGATTAAAAATCAAGATATTGAAGAAGCATTGCGGAACATTTCTATTTATCTAAGGGACTTGGAAGGTGAAATATTAAACATAAAAATCCGACATGAAATCAACGTGGCGCCAATGAGGAGCTATATCGAGGAGTGGTTAAAAAACGTTGTCGACAAGCTCACCAATGAAGCGCAAAGGACGGTTCCTGTAACCGTCGAGGAGAGCCATAAAAGGACATCAACGAGCAAGTGATAAACCATGAGATGCCATCATAGTAAGTTCATACTGATCACATTTTTATGTCTCTATCAAGCTCTTCATCTAGTTACTCCACCTCTTTAAATAGAAAGGTTTAATCAAAGACTGATATTTTCCTTTATTTTCTTCTTTCCAGGTCTTGTTGCCTTCCGTCGCCCACTTTCTTCTTTCTACGAGAATAATTCTTATGCATATTTTCTTTATGGTCCGTGGGAGCCCCAATCCCAGTCATTATGACAAAGACATTTTAATTTCAGAGGATATGTATTGAACTATATATTTTTTAGAAATTCCAAGAGAGTTATTTTGGGAACAATCTCTAATGTACTTTGTAACCCAGTTTTTTTGAATATAAAGTATTTGAGGTTGATCTATCATTATCTCCATTTGAGTTTCCCATGTACTACTCTATAAAATTTCTCTTATGCATGCAGATCATTTTCTTTTATTTTTTATGTGATCAGAAATCTTTAGCCCTACTATAATGGATGTGAGGAATTATGTTTATTTGCTTTAAATGTATGATTGTGTGTGTTTCCTAGTCCATTCTCAGGACTCTCTTTTTAAAAGAAAATAAAAATATTTTCCATTTTTTGTTATATCTATGTTACTTTATGTTGGCGGACTTCTTATAAAGTCCCACATTTTATAAATACAAGATAGAGGAGTACCACCTCTATAAAAACACAGGAGGATTTGTATCCTCGTGAGGTTGTTGTTTTAGTCCTGACGGATTCAAGTGTCAACATGACCCAAGAAGGGGTTGTCCCTCACTTCATGGGAAGAAGGTGTTGAAGGCCCAGAGGCTTGTAGTTGGCAAAAGATAAAATCTTGATTATGAACCTTGTATATGCTCACCCAAAGAGGCCTTGAGAGCAATGAAAAGATTATCCTAGAAAATAAAAGAACTGCAAAATCAAACACATAATATAAATGTCCCACTTGATTGAGGGATTTACACAAAGTGTGTTACAAGCGAGACTATACCCCCATGGAACTATGTGTACTTCTCCCTTCAAGCAACACTTTGGTATTTCCCCCCAAGCTAATCGATTCACCCTAGGGAGTACCCAATGTTTGGACGTTAATTAATTAATGGCGATAAATGGGCTTGGAAAAAGGATGCTTTGAACACGAAGGTGCATCACACCCTTTGCAAAGGCACCCATAAGTGAAACACTAATACCCCTTCTATGTCATGAACCCCATGCCAAAAATTCTTCCCCTCATACATGACACCTCATCCACAAGACTTAGAAGGAGGTCCCCTTGGGAAACACCCCTAAACTTGAGGAATGATTCACCCAATAGGTTGTTTTGTCAACCCTCCCATACCTAAACTTGGAAAATTGCATAGGGTCTTTGAGAATTAGTTTATTTTGATGAGGTGGTTTGGATGTACTTCCTTAGATGACTCTTTTATTGATTTGATTTCATGATACTTTGACTTGATATCCTTGGAGGGTGTACCCATTTGTCTTTGCAGGACCCAGCTAGTGGATAGTTTTGGAGGAACAAGCCTAGCATGGGCTTCCATTGGGCTTGAATCCCACAGGTTGGATTCCAAGGGCCCACATGTCGGATCACAAAGAAATGACTTTGGAGGCCTAGAGGACACCTTGGAGGATCTTTCCCAACCCCTACATGCCAAATGATTTGCTTGAAAGAGGCAAAACATCACCTTCTTGGAGCTTAACGTCGCACATGGGCTAGGATGTGGTGGTGATGTGACACTTGGAACTTTGATGAGGATTGGCGCCTTGATTTAGTGGAGAGAGGTTCTAGTGCCTTGAAATATGGATTTTGGAAGCCCAACGTCCCTTATCCAATCTCAACGACTTGCAAAAGTACCAAAACTTCACCCTGGAAGGGCGATGTCTTACTTAGGGTTTTGTTTATGTGCAAATTGTGGATTACAAAAGTATTATTTTATTTAAAGGGAAAATATTAGGGATGTTGAACCCTTATCTTGTGGTTTACCCTAAATTATGTGGACAAACTATGTTTAGAAATTTGTGCCCTCTTTGGTAAATCTATATCTCTTGTGCTTTTGTTATGGTTTCTTCATGCTATTGGTGGAAGAAGTAGTGCGCTACCTCTCTTGGAGCTCTTCTCTTGCTTTTATGGTGGATTTATCTTGGTAAAAGGAGGTTTATCTTGTCATTACTTGGACTAGGTAAGGATTTTATCTTGTTGATGCTTCATTGCTTGGTTACAAGTTTGATTTTCTATACTTCGTGGGGAGTATAAGGGTTTAAAACCCCACCATTATCTATCATTTTTTTCTAGAAATTATTTGTTGCACAAGGTTTTACTAAGAGAAGTAAAATGTCTTACACCCTCCTAGTACTTCCTAGTTAACATTGCTTGCCTTGGGGAGTAAAAGAGTTTACACCCCTAAGGAGATAGAACTTGTTAGCTCTTCATTCATTTGACTCCATAACCCAATATCTAAAGGAACTAGATCTAATTTCATTGGAGAAATAAAATCTTGCATTGGTTAACGTAAAAACTCAGGATTTTGAGATTGTCTAAATTGGATTCAATTCTATGTTTTATGTGCTTGGTTGAGCCACTAGGGAATCACCTTTTGCTAAGTTCTTCTTTATACTGTCACAACATTTTATCTACAGCCATTAGGGATGCAGAAACCCCAACACAACTTTCCTAATAACTCACAAACTAACCGTCAAAAGTTGCTAAAAGTTTTCCCCTACAATCTACAAACCCTAGCACACGTTTTTGGTTGGATTATTGGAAAATTTTTGTGGTTGATCTATTTTCTGTAACAACTTGTATGCTACAGCCATAAGGCTGCAACTATATCTTTGCAATATTGTTTTATTACAGCCCATTTCATGCTAAAGTCTTGCTCTTTCATACTTGAGTTAACTAGTCATTGATAGCTTGTCTCTTGCAATCTTAACTAGACTTTTAGCATATTTATTTGCATCTCTTGTTATCATTTTGTTGTTGATATATATTATTGTTTATTTCTGAAATTAGAGACAACAAGATTAACTTGCTTGTCCAACATGATACTGGGCTTGTATCTTCATTTTCCTTGTGTGTCGGGCAGGTACAATCACTACTTGGAAAGTATACTATGTTATGGAATATCTTCTACCATATACGATACTTTTTTCAAGCCTTTATTACCGTCCATATTTGACCTATAGGAAGACTATTCACCATCTTTTCATTTTCCATATAATTTCCCCCAAGGTCACTAAGATTCCCCCCTGACGTGATTACTTCATCTCTAAAGTGATGGGAATACTTATCTAAGGTGACAATGGGTAGGTGTTATCTTAGTTCTCTTAGTGGAATACAACTTGTGCGGTAACATTTTGGCACCGTTGTCGAGGAGKATTTTGAATCCTCTTCGAAACCCTAATGAAACTTTGGCAAGTTATCCCAAAGCCTTTCCCTAGTTTTCCTGGTGAATCCACCTAAGGTAATTTCCTTCTCCCCTTTTAATTTGATGAACTTTCTAGGTTCATCTGATAACTCCACAACCCAAGAACCCACCTTTCCCTGATTTCCTTTGATGAGCCTTGATCTCACCTGGTGACTCCATTGAGGTATTACCCTGAGTAATGGAACCATGGTTTCACGAGACTTACCATGGGAATTTCATAATGTGTATMTTTATCTGGATGTTCAKAATATCCTTGGATATCCAAATCATTTCTCTACAGAATGGAGGGAAATTTTCCCTAAATTTGATGGTGATCCAGCTGTAGCAGTCACCCATGTCCTGAATTATATGAAGTATGCTTCGAGATTAAATGTGCTACATRAAGATGTGCTAATGAAAATTGTTGTATCTTCACTGGAATAAATTCAAAGAAATTGGCTTGCACACTCATGTAATCCAAGGAGCATCCCATCTTCTACAAATCTCATTGAAGAATTCCTCAGGCACTATCAGCCAGCTACCTAGAATCTGCAATATACTTCCCAAGAGCTCAAATATTCTCTTTGCAAAAACGTTTTTCCTATAGATAAGGATCTCGATGAAGTTTCTCATGTTGAAGATCCGGATGAGACATTCGATGAACATGAAGTTCTTGTATCTTCCCTTCCACTTGATGAAGACATCCAGGACTCTGCTCCTCCTGCACATCAAGAAGAGAACATGATGAGTTGTAATCCTTTTGAAGATCTTGATGACACTTTATTCCATGACTTTGGAAATGGAGAAGTATCAGAGGAACCGTAGGATGCAACATATCATTTTTGGAAAACACAAACAAAGCATCTTGCATTAAGGATGAAGCCCCTCATGATGAAGAGGCGATGGAGGGGCATGTCCATAAAGAGAAAGAAGAATCTCAACGACGTGAAACATGTTGAGATATTGTTATCTTTTCTCCAACTTGACAAGGGTGAGATCTTTCAAACTTGTCTTCCTCTTGAACAAGAATATGAAGAAATGATTATCCTCGATGATGCAAATGATCCTATGTAGAACCTCTCTGACATGGTTGATCTACACATTAATGATTCCATACAGGTTGGGAGACGTAGATGGGATTTTGGTCGTTTCATTTTTTATAGAGACCCAATTTACGAGATTGAGGGTGGTGTTGAGGGGTCTAAGGTCCCTTCAATTCAACAGCAGGAACCAAACCCACTTAAGAGGCCCAATTAGACTCATAAGTGTTTGATGAGTGGTAATGTTCTCCATATTCGTGATCTGGCTGGAATTATCGATAGGCTTTAATCGTGGCTGACATATGTGTCTTTTCTGTGAAATCTTTCCTCAGGCTGGCAGTTCTCTTTTTGGTTCTTTTCTAATATTTATAACAAAGAAAAATAAAGCTTAATCTAAATGGCAGAGGGAAGTTAAATTGTGTCTTGGGAGAAGGCTAGGTTTTTAGGATAACCTCTATACCTTATTAGGCAGACAAAGAAGATCTAAACTAATTCAAACCAACATTAATACCATTTTGATTAGTGGACATTCAAAATTGTCTAAGATAACAATTACAGAAAAGAAAGCATACACGTGACAATAAGCTAGTGCAAGAAAAGTAATTTTCAATGGTCTATTATCAATCACAGGTTAACACAATTGATTGATATTCATCAACTAGAATAAAAGAACTGTATTATAGCATTATCAGATAAATTTAAATAACAGATATAGAAACTCTTACTCAATACAACAACAAATATTGAATCTGAAGATAGAGATAATCCCCCTCGATCCAATCACATTCACGCCTTAGATGATAGAAGTGTCTTTGGTTCTAAACAAAACTTCTTAATTAAAATAACTTGCACAAAAATAGTTCTCTTACAAAATTTCAGAAAAAGGCTTTCTCTCCAAAACCATCGACCCTTTGTCCTAGGTCGATGCCCTTATTTATAACAAAAAATAACTAAACTAAAAATAGATACTAAAGTTGTGTTAAATTAAGAAAACGCCACGTGACGGATTTATCTATCTGTTCTCTTTTTCTCATCTAGTGGTTTTACTGAAGTGGATTGTTCTTCTCATATTCTGACCACTTGAAGAAGAKATCTTCGCATATATTTGCATATGGAAACCTGTGTCGATCCATCGGAGTGGAGATGACCTCTTTTATCTCTAGTGTTCATTCCTTGTACTTTATTATCTTGACACTTAAGCSTTGTGGGGTTGCAAGAGATTTAATCAGGTTTTCCATGAACTTCTTCACTTGACCCAGGATCATGCTTGAAATCTGAGAAATCTTCGCTTCCCATGCTAGGTCATGCTCTTGATGTTGTTTAACTATGTTATGTAGATCAACGAAATCTTCCGGTGGACTAAACTCTGGTAGGTCAATGCTCTTCATTTCCCGATTAACTTTCTCCCAACTTTTCTCACATTCTACCCATCTTTCCTGCATTTTCCGCTGAGGTTCTTGGACCATGGTTACCCAATGTTCAAYTGCCTTCTTTATTCGGGCGATGCTRCTATCCATCAACACTCGGATGCCATTCTCTTTTGTATCTCGACCCTTCTGCACTTAACTAATGTAGTCTATCTATTCTAAATCTTGATGTGCCTTTTCATACCATCATTGCATGCCTTTACAGGTTGCCAACCCCATGAGGGTATCTTCTTGGAAATCAATTATGCGAGCAGTGAAGAGATATCTTTCACTAGTGAATTGTGCATACATTTCTCAGAAATCACTCTTCAGGAGTACCACTGCTTGTGTCGAATTCTGGTAATATTTCGCTTGATGTCGCAAATGGTCCAGTTCTTTCTTCATGGCGGCTACCTCCCTTTCATCCCTTCTTTCCCTGTCCAAAGTAGCATCGGTTATAGCCATAAATGCTCCGATTAGCTCAGTCATCTTAGCATTTTCTATGTCAAACATTGTTTTCTCTATGGTTATGAGAAGTGTGCTATCAAGCATGAGCCTCCTTTTCTTGGTAGTTCTTATCATTACAACTTTCCTTTTCTTGTCATAAGAAATTACCTGTATATCGACAATTTCATCTATTGGTTCAGGACTCTGTTGATCTCCCCAAGACAAATTATTGCCTAGGCTTCCTGCCATATAGAGACATTCTATGGGAGGTTCTCTTAGTTCCTTGGCAGGGGAAACTTGTGTATGTTATGGTGAGTTGGCCTCCTTTTGGTGCTCATCGGTTGGTGAATTATTGGTCATAGATGGTGAAGTAGGAAAAGGATCGACATTAGTTGGAGGTTCAGCCGTTGAGATGATGATTTCTGGCTAT
The DNA here is from genome assembly GCA_010110895.2 of Picea sitchensis. Lineage (NCBI taxonomy): Eukaryota > Viridiplantae > Streptophyta > Pinopsida > Pinales > Pinaceae > Picea > Picea sitchensis. Next base: position 14,174 of record SNQJ01S0015262.1, on the reverse strand, counting down.
TGCATTTCTTATTGTTGTTCACCAACACCCAAGTCATTCTTGGAGTTGTCATTTTGAGGTTGTGTTCCCAATTGGTTGAGAAATTCAGTTTCTAGAGTGTTGTGTTTCTCATGGTCGCCTTCCTGGGAATTTGAGGTCAAAGCGTCGAAAGTTGGAGTAGATGTTTCCCTTGGTTCTTCCTCTTCTGTGATTGGTACCAAGGTTATGCGCGAAACCTCTAAAATTAATTGATCATCATATATGGTAATTAAGTCTATGAGGATAATAGGCACACCCTTCCCACTTGATGCTCTTGCTATCCTCCGCTAATTTGTAGTAGTCACTGGTGATCCTGCCTGTGGTGACATGGGGTTAGGGTTTTGTTGGTTGGCAGTCTCCTCTGGTGGAATTTACTGTGACCCATTGAGCTCCACCTCAGGGTGCCTTGTATCAGTTGGGGTAATCCTCAAGGGTTCTATCAAAGGGTTAAGTGGGGGATCTTCTCAAAATATTTGTATAGCACTTTTGACTTCTTCTAGTAACAACACCCCCTCCTTCATTCTCTACTGCTTTATTTTATTCCCTTACCCTAAGGGATTCTTGAGTTGTCTGGTCTATCATTTCAACCTGCTCATCCATAGTCATCACTTTAAATTTGGTCATATTGGGTTTATCCCTTCTATGGAGCACCTCATCCCAGTCCTGGGCACCCTCTGTAAAGATTCCATCTTCAAAACTATCATGAGAATACGACCAATAAGAGGATTATGCGACGTGTGCTGGGGAACTAAACCTTTTGGATCATGCTTATGAAAGAGACATGTGGGGAACTGATACTCAAGTTGGTTTAACCCTTCTTGTTTCTCTTGCGTAGTATCTTTGACCATATAAAACCCTATATGAAAACCATAGGGAATGAAATATATCTTCTTATCCTTTACCAGGGAAACATTATAACCTTGTAAAATAGTTTGGTAAAAAACCTCTCCCAATATGAGACAATCCGGGACATGAACGAGGAGTAGGTGGGGTGCACCAGTAGCTCCAAAAACCTTGATATAGGTGCTTGTCTCTTCGAAGTACCAGTGGCCAACTTTAGCTATAATCTTCTTTATTTCCGTCAAAAGCCTAGGGCATTCCTTTCTAAAAATAATGAAGTATATCCTAGCTATGAACCCATCAAAGATCATGGTATACAATCCTTTGTACCTATTTTCCCATAAGATACTGAAATAAACATGCACATGCAATTCGACAATATGCCAGCTTAAATTCATACCTGCGAAAAACATTTCTTACGCAGATTATGTCCAGCGAGTAGGATGCCATGTAGAAGACTAGAACTTCTCCTTCTTTCGGTGTCTGGGCCTATAGGAGATTAATACTCAGCTGCTTGGAGATAATGGCTCCCCAATTAAAACTACTCCCATAAACCGCCATGGTATATGCCAAGGGAATCCAAGATTCTGAAAGTTTTGAGCAGTCCAATTCTCCATATAATCGGCAAATTAAAACCATTAGATACATGTAAGGTTCTCTAAGATTTACCGTGTTGTACCAATAGGTGTTTCTGTTTGTGAATTTTTTGTCTTCTTTCCACCATGAGGATAGTAACCTACTGGTGTCATGATACTCATAAAATTTTACCATGAAATCTTTGTTTAACCTCTCCTATGGGTCCCTGGGTTTATAATACTTTTGTACACTCAACTGGAAGAAAAACACCAATGCATTCGCCATCTGCATTGTTGATAGTGAATTTTATTGCTTCTGTGTGGTGGATTATCCATCCTAAAGTATCGATACAGGGAAGAACTGGGGTCCGAAAAGCCACCCTATGCAGGTATGATCTCCTGATGTTTGGGAACACTTGTTCATTCAATATTCTAATGTTCGGGTTGTTGTTGGGTGTGAACTTCGGGTAATCCTCCTGACTAATTTCGCTATACAAGTCTCCCCAATGTGGGAGCACCATTTTATATTCAGTGCTTATCTTTGTGTCGCCGAATGTCAGAGGTTGGGAAAAAATATTTTTGGTGGATGTGCAGATAATTGATTTCATCTTTGAGACAAAATCAAGTTCTCTTGCAACGCCCGGTGTAAACCCTTCATCGACCTTTGCTTCCTTATTTTTGGCCATTCTAGGTGATCGCCTGGTTGTTGGCTTTCTTAGAGGCATTTTCCCGCAAAAAATAAAAGAATGTTATAGTTAGGATCCATCCAACCTTGACAAGAGTCATTGATTCAATCGCAAGTGCAGAAATGATAAAGACAATGCTTACCTCTTTCTTGCAAGAAATTAACCTGGTGTTACTGGTAATCAAAGTCAGAGAGAAAGATGTTACCTCCTTGACGCTTTCTCTTTCTCCTTCATCTGCTTCTAGGAATAAGCGATTTGCGAATGAAATAGAATGTTTGGGTATGACCTTGTAAATTTAAACAGAACGTATACTTACCTTATCGCATCAAGTCTTAAATTTGGGAGTGCAAATGTGATATGTGCAAACTATTACGGAATCTGCACCATGCTTAGGATTAAATGCAACGTAGGTTGGCGATGCAGGAGCGGGTTTTTGTAGTTCATCGGTGAATTAAAATTCCAACGGTCGGCCGACGCGCGAGATTTTGGTGTTGGTTGCGCGAAAATTTAATTTGTCTACCAAAATGCAGAAATCTGTCTTACCTCGGCTAGGGGTGTCCCATCAAATCACCAAGCGTTTTCGTGTTCACAAGAAACTAGTATGATCGGCATTGGGAAAAAATAAAACAAGGTCTTTTGAATGGAACAACAACAAAGATCGGTCAGAATTGTCGGTGTAGAATGATGAAGGTTCAACGAAAAACCCTGGCATTTGGTGACCTATCAGTCTATCAATAGTAAATGAGTGAATCGACGTCGATAGTTTTCCTTAGACATGTTTCATTGATACCTTTAGGCAAAATTTCCTATGTCGATTAAAACCATCGTACAACGTTGACGTGGAAATGTTGACATGGAAGTACAGATATGATACGGGGGAACCTCAAAAGACGACGCAGGGAAGAGACTAATTCATACACACTATTAACGCGGAAAAGACACATGGCTTATTAATTTTGACCTCTTCATGAGAAATGTTTTTCGGCATTGGTGACTTTATTTAAACAAGCATCCCTGGATACAACGTCCTATCATGTTGATGTCGATGAAGTATCGACGATCAACGATCCACAATTTGTGTCGGTCAATGTTTTCGTCGTTTCAACCCTTGGAGTTAATCGATGCCAAAAATGTATCGGCGATCAACGATTTTTTATGGTTGTCTGCATTTTTTATTTATATCTGGGATTTCGATGATGCTGAAAATGTATCGGCTATGTTAAAGAACTGTATTATAGACCAGAAATTGTCGATTAACGATCATTGAAAAATTTTAAGCCGTGTACATTTTAGGCCTTTCATGTCATGCTACTAAAAAATATCAATTTGTCAATAAATTCAAGTCAAAAAAGAATAACCGATAACAAGACTCAATAACAACATATAAATTCATCCATCCCACAATGTTGACTCTCATTCAAAAAATGATAAGTGGTACCCAAAAAGAAAGAAATTTTGCAAAATATTTTAGGATGTGTTGAGTGCTCAACAAATGACGATTCTATGGGAGAAAATAGAATCTCTAGTCCTTCCCTCGTGCTTAACCTGTGCAAATTGGTTGAGAAACCTTCTGGATTTATTCCATTCCTTTTCAACAGAACCTTTTCTATCAATTTGTACACAAGTTCTCGTGTTCACAAATATGGATCTGCCTGTTGGGTTTAGATTTACCACCCCCGTTCCTTTTAACCTCAATCCATGACCTTTCTAGACAAGATTCAGGTAGGGCATCCACTGGTGTGAGGCCTTTTAGATATCATTCCTTTTCTTATGGTGTTGCTTTGCTTCCAATGAGCGTTTATAGCCCCGACAGAGTCACCCTGACATCATAAACCTTACTTCGCTGCCAGGGAGCGTCCATAGCCCCGACGAAGTTATATGCATACCCTCTCGGACGTTTCACTCCTTTTAATATAGATCATTTTCTTCTAGCAGAAATTCCAAGAGTGAGTCGGAGAGGAGGATATTTGTTTTTTGACAAGGTGAAAGTGTAAGGTGGAGCTTTTTACTTGCTCTGTCCATAGGTACATGTGATTCTTTCGGTCTAGCCATCTTTCCATTTAGCGTTACCAGGCCACTAGGTAGATATTTCATTTCTTCCCCAGGTAGTATGCTTACAAAGACAAATATGATTTTTTTTGGAAAATTGTACTTGCCCGACGTTTCTTATTTTGCATGTGAGTCTAGGTCAGGAGCAGATTTGTTGTACTGTATTTATTAAAATCAACCATTATTTTACAAAACACAACTTAATTAAAAGAAAGTAACAAGAAAAAAGAAAGACAATAAAAATGAGTTCACAGTTGGTCTTCCCTAAACCCAGACATTCATCCTGATCAAAATGTATGCTAAAAATAAAAAGAAACTCAAACAAAACATCAAAAAACACATTTTTTTAAAGGAAAAGTATTGTTTTAAGGTCTGGCCATTCACCAGGAGGGTGTCACATTCCCCCCTCAATTTTTTCAACAGGTATGTTCCTACCCCAATCTTCTCAGCCACCTGAAAAGGTTCGAGCCATAGATTTTGGAACTTTGAGTGTTTTCCTTTGGACTCGTTTTCTTTATCCCACTTCAAGACTAGGTCTCCTACTTCAATTTTTTTTTCTTTGGCTTTATGTTTGTCGAACCATATTTTAACTACATGTTGATGAGCGGTGAAATTAACTTTATCCTTTTCTCTGTCTTCGTCCAGCATGAGAAGGGTATCAATCCTTTGTTGTAGAGAGAATGAGGGTTGACCTCTTGATGCCTGGGCAAGCTGTAAAGATGGAAGGTACAATCTGTTTGGAAGAATGGCTTCTTGCCCATATACCAAAAAGTACAGAGAGTTTCCTATGGATTCTTTAGGTGTTACTCTATTGGCCCATAGGGCATTATGAAGTAAACTATGCCAATTTCTTTGATTTTAAACAACTCTCTTTTTTTTAAATTCTCACCAGGTTTTTATTAGTTGACTCTGTTACCCCATTCCCTTGCGGATAATAGTTTGCATAATATCTTATTATGATCCCCTTATCAAGGGCGAATTTTGTCAAGCGCGTGGAAGAAAATTAGGCAACATTGTCAAAAACGAGGATGGAGGGCATCCCAAACCTTGTTATTAGTTGTTGTTCTAAAAATTGGATCACTACCTTTTCATTAATGTGCATGAGAGGGATAGCCTCTGTCCACCTTGTGAAATAATCTGTTGCAGTCAATATATACTTATGTTGTTTCGAATAATTGGGAGTAATTTCTCTTATGACGTCTATTCCCCATTGCTCGAAAGTTCTGGATATGGTCACCGGATGGAGTGGAATGGATGCTCTCTTTTCCCTACTGGCACTCACTTCACAAGATTTACATTTCTTGGCATATGCATGAGCATCCCTTAACAAAGTAGGCCAATAATAACCAGCCCTTAATATTTTGTGAGTCATGGTTTCTCCTGCAAAATTTCCACCTGTTGGGATGTCATGGAGTTCTTTGAGCACCTTTTCTGCATCATCATGTCTAGTACATATAAGGAGTACTCCATCATATTTTACGCAGAAAAGAACAGAATTTATGAGGCGATATTGAGCGGATTTTAACCTGAGGGCTCTCCTTTCTCTAGAGTTTAGGTTTTCTAGACAAGCTCCATGATGCATGAGATAAGACATGTTTCCATACTAGGATTATTTCCCGGGAGGTACGTATAAGGCTTCGTCGCACCATAATGACAACTCATTTTCCCAACTGGGATCTTCTGCGTTAATCAGATCTTGGGCTTCAACGACCAGTTTACACAATCCTTGACCTTTGACTATTTTGGCAATTTTTATGTCTAGATCAAATTATTGGATGACTTCCATCCAATTTACCCTTCTTTCTCCCATCTCTTGTTGAGTGAACAGAGATCAGACCGTTGGATGAGGTACTATGACTTTAGTGTTATTCTTCAGGATGTAGGATCTAAAATTTTTGACTGCTTTATATACTGCGTAAGCCTGTTTTTCTATAGCAGGGTAATTCAGGTTAGATCCTTGGAGGTTGGTGCTCATAAAGGATATTGGTGCTTCATTTTTTTCATCATCCTTTTGAGTAAGTACTGCAGCCAAGTATTGGTCAGAAGCAAAGGTATAAAGGAAAAAATATTTGTTGAAATCAGGGCTTCATAACACTGGTGCTTGGGAGATGGCAGTTTTGATGTTATTGAAAGCACCTTTCTTCTCTTCATCCGATTTAAATTCTAAATCTTTTTGAATCATTCTTTGTAAAGGCTTGACATTTCCGAAGATTAGAAGTGATTTTTTTTTTTAATTGATATTTCCAAAGAACGATTGCATGGCCTTTTTATTGTGAGGCAAAGGGAGTTGAGCTATCGCTTTTATCCATTCAGGTTCGGTGCTAATTCCTTCTTGAGATATGATATGACCTAATAATTTTCCTTCCTCTACACCAAAGATGATTTTCTTAGGGTTCAAATATATTCCACACTTCCTACACCTTTCAAAAATCTGAGTCAAATGTTGAAAGTGGTCTTCCTTATTCTTTGAGTATATTGTTACATCATCTAAATAGACTACCACGCACTTGTTAATCAATCCCCGAAAAGCTACGTCCATGGCCCTCTAGAAGGTTTCTCCTATGTTAATCAACCCAAAAGGCATGTGTTTATAAGGAAAGGTTCCCCACTTGGTCTCAAAGGTAGTTTTTAATCTATCATCTTCTGAAACCAGGACTTGGTTATACCCCGAGAAACTGTCTAGGAGGGAAAAAATTCCAAAGCCAGATATAGGTTTCTCCTACGTTAATCAACCCAAAAGGCATGCGTTTATAAGAGAAGGTTCCCCACTTGGTCTGGAAGGCAGTTTTTAATCTATCATCTTTTGAAACAAGGACCTGGTTATACCCCGAGAAACTGTCTAGGAGGGAAAAAATTTCAAAGCCAGATATTGTTTGTAGGAGTTGTTCCATGGGTGGAACTGGATAGTTATCCTTCTTCGATGCTCTGTTAAGGTTTCTCAAATCCACAGAAAAACATATCTCCACAGACTTCTTTCTGACATGCACTAGATTGGCTACCCATGCAGAGTGTTTTACCTGAAAGATAATCTTGGCATCTAATAATTTCTTCGACTCTTGATACATCATGGGTTCTAGAGATGGGTGGTACGTCCTAAGATTTTGTTGAAATGGTTTTACTCTAGACTTTAATGGGATTGTGTGTTGTATAATGCGAGTATCATACGTTTTCAATTCTTGGTAAGACCAAGCAAAGACATATTGATATTCTTTAAATAGTTTAAGATAATCCTTCATGTCTTCTTTGGACATTGTCTTGCCTAGGTTGACATGCTTAGGATTCTCAGGGGTGCCTAGGTTTACAGTTTCATATATAGAGCATGAGCTCCCTGTTTTTGCATTCCTTGGTCCTCTAAATCTTTCCCTTGGGTAAAAAAGGTTCTCCATATTGGCCACTCCTTTTGGTATTGTGTGAAACTTTGGTTTTTCATCAGAGTGATATGTTCCCTTCTTATGTTCGTGGAGATTCGATTATGTGAGTAGTTCTTAGAATATTTCATCATCAATGGAAAAATCCTTAAAATTCTCCTGGTTAGTCAGGAAATATACAATATGTTCATTCCCTTCAAAGACTTTCCAGTTAGAAATTTTCTTAGGCACCGACGATTTGTAGAGCAGTTCTACTACAAACCTTGAGGCTTCATAGTCTTCTAAAATAGATAATATTGAGACTTCGGTGGCTAAATAATCCACAAGAGTATTTTTTTCCTAGGAACAACGGTAATGTTGAAAGCCTCAAAATTGTTTATTAGCATGTGTACCTCTTGCTAGTAATTTCTCAAGTGAAGTGAATTGCAATGGATAGTATTATTTACTAGTCTAACCATAATTTCAGTGTCTCTAAAAACTTTCAATTCTTTGACGTTTAATTCGATGGCCTTCTTTAGTCCTTGGACTAGAGCTTCATATTCATTAGTGTTGTTAGTGCATTCAAATTCTAATCTGCAGGACAAGAAGTTTTGTTTCCCCTTTGGGTCAATGAGGATACATCCTTCTCCCAACCCTTCTTGCGATTTAGAGCCATCAAAGTGCACCGTCCAAATTT
>SNQJ01S0015261.1:189553-210902 GCA_010110895.2 Picea sitchensis | reverse complement strand
TATATGCGTATGAATGTTTCAAAACTGTAAATAGAATTCATTATACAGAGGAGAATGATGAATCATATGAATATGAACGTAAGATCACCCTATTTATTGGACAAGATAATCAGGCTAGGATAATACTACAGGAGAATAGATAGACAACTAGTCACTAAATATCTTATTCATGCTGTGCGTAGAAAGGAAACAAAGTATTTTTTATTAAATCGCTTTGCATTCTCAAAAATCACAGAGTGATGCAAATCCTTTCTAAAGATATAACCAATCAAAAACAAACACATACATACACTCATAGTTGGAAGTTCCGAGACCTTTAGTAATGATTCAGTTGGGGTAAACAGTCCTTTTAAACAAAAGAAAACAAGAATTTCATTCTGAAGTCCCTCACATCATGCTTACATATAAATTGGAACTTTGATAATCAAAAATAGGTTTAAACCCTCAGTTATCCGATATAGAGAATTAGTGCTTGAGCAAAGGTCCTCTTAACATGAGAAACGAAAATACTTCGAACAAAATTCGAGACCTCCAGATCTTAACAAGTTGAAGGGGCATATTTTAGAACTCAAGTACCTTTTCCAGGTTGAGTAGATGCTGGAACCTACATTGTTAAGGGGGCACACTTGCATTCGGCCATCATGATAATACATTAGAAAATTTATAGAGTAAAATCTTGATTTATAAACTCAAAAAGGAACAATGATAACCATAGCTGACAGATTACTTAACTCAGGGCCGAAATGTTGCATTGTCCTGTTGCCATGCTTTGCTTCGTAGTAAACCCAGATGGAGGGGAGAAGATTCTAGAAGATCTTAGTGGGTACCCTAGCAATAGTAAGAGCCCCGCCATTAATACATAGAAAATCAAATGTCAAGTATTTTCCTTGACAAAATAAAATAATAGTGTGAATTCAAACAAGAAATCGTTTGATAAAACCCTTGAAGAAAAAAGCAAAGAATGCAAGCAACGACATCATACTTTTCACCAATAAAAGTAATCATGAAGAATAACCTAACTTCATCGAGGGATACTACTCTGAGTCACCCCAGTTTACAATTGCTGTGTATAGGGTAGACAAAGGATTAAACCAGAAATAGACACATGGGACACACACAGTAAACTCGAACTATAGTTCCCAAAAGTAGAGGGTCTGGGACCCATATTTATAGTAAGAAAACCTTTTACTATCACTACAAAATTAAAAAAAAAAATTCACGTAGACTCTAAGTGAGTAAGGAAAGTTTGTAACCCACATTAAAGTATACAGGAAACAATTTTCTTCCCAGCTTCAACCAAAAACATTAAACTCTCTTCAAATCCGAAATATGATAGTCCCTTAGAGAAAACTTACCAGGCATTGTCGTCGACTGCACCAAGGGTTGCTCACGGAGGTGGTAGATGTTTCCCTCTAGAAGTTGCATGATATAGAGCCCTTCCCTTCGAAGGTGCAACGGAGAAATGAGACCACCAAAAACCTAAGAGGCATGATTATACTCTTTACAACATCAGAAGTACAAGACCTTACTCTAGGGCAAGCTGGCATATCCAGATTGGGAAGAGTAGGAGGAAGAGACATCGGGGCTAGGGAGTGTAGGACCCTTAATTAATTCCCTAGCAGATTCTTAAACTCCTCCTGACAGGTACATCCACCTCCCTAAATGCAAGAGATATGAAGTAAACCAAACAGTAAAACTATGACTGTCCAATGAACTAGTCGGTTGCAAAACCATGAAATTATCCTTTCGTTACTCTGGCCAGCGGAGGAGGGTTATCTAGATTCAGTTGTGTGGAGAATGACGCAGATAGGATCGTTTTCAGTTCGTTATGGGAGAGACAAGTTGTAACATAATGAAAGTAGAACCATCAATGGAAACACTTGGAAACCTTTCCGAAAACAATTATTAACCTCCTTAAAAACCTTTCTTGTCACGACTTAAAGACTGATGTTCACACAGTTAGGTAGTGCATGAGCATTTAAAACCAAGACATAGTTTCATGTGCATAGTCCGATCCTATTAAACACAAAGGGATTGAAACCCCCATCCTTGAGTATAGGTAGGGCATGCAATATAATAAATCCTTATAATAAAGTAAGATTTAGAATATACTTGCTTTTGAACTTTCTGTAAGATACTAAGCCAAGGGTATTAAGCTTAAGCCAAGTGTGTTAAGCTAGCATGTTATAAGGTCATGCAAGTAAAAAACAAAGTGTAAGTACCTGACTCACGAGTGGATCAAACGAAATTGAGTAGCAAATATTGTACCACATAATTTTTTTTTTTTGTATGAAAATTTTGAGGTCCATTACATATGGTATCAGAGAAAAAGTTACAACACTGGTCCTAAACATGACCACTATAGTGCTTAGTATATAATTGTTTTTTTTCCAAAACTAATAAATTGTGTGGTTACAAACAAAAAACTTTCTTTGTTTTGGTGAATAAGTATGGCAACTCGAGACAATGCAGAAAAGAGGATAGAAGAAATTCCACAGCAAGGACCTCCTGGAGATACAAGGCAGAATAGTGATGGAAGCTCACCCACAAAAGTGTTGGAAACAATGAGGAACTTGATCGTCGAGCTATAGATCTTTAAAGCCGACAATGAAAAATTGAAGAAGGAACAACAAGAACAACAGGAGATAAACGAAGTCCTGCTGCGCAGTATAGTGACCAAGAAAATCCCAAAAGACAATAATAACGATGAAGAAGTCAACAAAAGAGCCTCCAAGAACTCAGGGCTAGAAACCGAAAAAGGAGACAGTTCGTCTGAAGGAACACTGCCAGTTGAAGATGGAACAAAAACTGACAGAAAAAGAAAACAAGTAGACCACCTTGAAGGAGAATTTTAAAAGATTAAACCTGTTATCTTTGATGGGGAATCCAGGACAGGAGAACAAGCAGAGGCATGGTTGTTAGACATCAAAAAGTATTTCAAAATCTACAACTATTCCAGCAACATGAAGGTCAGGATGGCCATCTACAATCTGAAAGGGAAGGCCAGTATTTGGTGGCAAGATCTTAAATTGGCCAAGGGCCTAAAGGAGAAACAGTTGGAATGGTCTGACTTTAAGAAGTATTTCAAGAAACAATACCTTTCCGAAAAATGATAATGGAGGACCTTATAAATAAATTTCTGGATCTGCTAAGGTTCGTACCATACATCCGGGAGGATAAAGTAAAGATTCAGTGATTTCTAAGTTGTCTACCACAGTCCTACAGGGATAGAATTGAGTTTGACAATGCCAAATTATTAAGCGAAGTATTCAGAAAAGAGGGAATGTGCTTTGATCAATATAAACGGTGAGTAGAGTTTTCCAAAGCCTAGAAGGATAAGAAACAAGATCGAATGAACCAGTGGAAGAAGGGGTATCAGCCAACTCCTTATCAAAATACAACAAAGAGTTTTTTTAAAAAGGATTTTCACTCCAACCCTCTCAATACGCAAGGAAGTGGAAAACCGGTAAACCTGGGAACGAGGAGGTTTGGGGACAACCCCTATGAGCCATTAAAGTGTTGGGAATGTGGAGAGCCTCATCTTAGGAGGAACTACCCACGTTTGAGTTCAAAAAACAAAATTGTTGTTCATAACCTGCAAGAAGACTCGACATTAGGAGATGTGGGAAGGAGCCTACATTGGATAAATGCAGCCATCGATGGATGACAAACTGACCACTAGTCCTCAGTGGTAGAAGTCGAAGGTAAAATCCATGACACTCAAATTTCTGTTTTAATTGACCCTGGAGCAACATTAAGTTATATTACTCCAAAGATAGTAGAGTCAAAAAAACTTAAGACACTGAAGCATGCAAAATCATGGCTTGTACAACTAGCGATAGGTACAAAAAGGAAAGTAATCGACTATATCTCGGATTTTGAATTCATCCTAGATGGTCAAACTATAAAAAAATTGATCTGAACATCCTACCACTAGGATCTTATGATATGATCATTGGGATGGACTGGTTGGAACGACGCAAATCAATATTAAATTGTTATACAAATATACTTAGCTATAAAGATGATTCTGACACCACCAGGACAGCCCAAGGTATACCAAAACTGGTATCAGTCAGACAAATTTCAGCAATGCCACTAAAGAAATGTGTGAGAAAAGGATGTCAAGTTTATGTCATCCAAGTGACAAGTTTAGTAGAAAAGAAGGATAAGCCAAAGTTAGAAGAATTTTCTGTCCTATGTGATTTCAAAGACATGTTTGTGGATGAGATACCAGAATTACCCCCTAGAAGGGAAATAGACTTCTCCATAGATCTGTTACTTGGTTTTGCACCTATCTCAAAGGCCCCTTACCGGATGAGTCTACCAGAACTGACAGAATTAAAAATACAACTACAGGAATTATTGGACAAAGAGTATATCAAACCAGGTGTCTCACCTTGGGGAGCACCACTCCTCTTTGTGAAAAAGAAGGAAGGTACTCTAAGATTATGTATCGATTATAGACAACTGAACAAAATGACTATTAAGAATAAATATCCCTTACCAAGGATAAATGATATGTTTTATCAAGTAGGGGGGGGCAAGATCTTTTCAAAATTGGATTTACGATCCTTTTATCATCAAGTTCGGATAAAAGATGAGGACATAAACAAAACAACATTTCGGACAAGATATGGACTCTATGAGTTTGTAGTCATCCCGTTCGGACAGACTAATGCCCCAACCACGTTTATGTGTCTAATGAACAATATCTTTAGTGAGTACTTGGACAAGTTCGCAGTAGTATTCATTGACGATATCCTATTCTATTCAAAGATGGAAGAGGAACATGAGGAACACTTAAGAATAGTTTTGCAAACATTAAGGAAGCACAAACTGTACGTCAATTTTGACAAGTGTGCTTTCTATCAGAAAAAAATACAATATCTTAGACAAGTAATTTCAGCAGAGGGCATTGTCGTAGACCCGGAATAGATGAAAGACATTATGGAATGGTTGGTACCTAAAGATGTAGTGGATATACGGTCATTCATGGGAATCACCGGATACTACCGCAGGTTTATATAAGGGTTTTCCAAGATAGCCCACCCTATCACATCATTACAAAAGAAAGGAACTAGGTTTAATTGGTCACAGAAATGTCAAGACAACTTCAACAAACTAAAGTAGCAGACCCAGATAAAAACTTCATCATATGTGTCGATGCAAGTAAAGAAGGGCTAGGTGGTATCCTAACCCAGGAAGGACACATTATTTGTTACGAGTCCCAGAAGTTAAAAGAACAAGAGAGAAATTACGTCACGCATGACTTAGAATTGGCAGCAGTAATACATGCCTTAAAGATGTGGTGACACTACATAATGGGCAGAAGATTCCTAGTATTAATGGACAACAACGAGGTGAAATATTTGTTTAACCAGCCAGATCTTAATGCAAGGCAAGCAAGGTGGTTAGCCTTCTTAAGAGAATTTGACTTCGAGGTTAGACATATCAAGGGCAAGGAAAATAAAGTAGTTGACGCTCTAAGTAGAAGAATCCATGGATTATTTGAGATGAATATTAGCAAGGCAGACAGTGATCTGGAAGAAAGAATAAAGATGGCAGGGGTTGATGACAAAAATTATACTAAAATAATGGAAGAACTACCAAATAATACCACAAACTCATATAAACTAGACCTAAGTATAAACTCCTATAAACTAGACCTAAGTGCATAAGAAGCCATACTCTGGTCACCCAGGTTCCCAAAAAATGATAACAACGCTTAGGAAACTATTTTATTGGCCTAATATGAAGGGAGAAACAATGGAATACTTGGCTAGGTGCCAAGATTGTCAGCAGGTTAAGGTCGAACACCAACATCCAGCCGGCCTCTTACAGCCATTACTAGTACCAGAATGGAAATGGGATACTATATCACTCAACTTTATAACAGGTTTGCCTAAAACTTAGAAACATAATGACTCCATCATGGTTGTGATTGATAAACTTAGTAAGTCTACACACTTTATTCCTGTAAAGTCTACTTTTAAAGCTATAAACATCACTGAAATATTCATGAAAGAAATCATTAGACTGCATGGTATTCCTAAAATGGTGATTTCAGATAGAGACGTAAAATTCACATCCGCTTTTTGGAAGGAATTGTTTGCAGGGCTCAATACCAACTTGAATTTTAGTACAAGTTATCATCCACAAACGGATGGACAAACCGAAAGGACAAACCAAATCATAGAGGATATGCTCTTCATGTACGTAAGAACAAAACCAAACAAGTGGGAGGATTCTATACACTTGGTAGAATTTTCATATAACAATGGATACCAAACTTCAATAAAGTTGAGCCGTTTCGATGTATTGTACAATAGAAAGTGTATGACTCCAATTAGTTGGGATAAACTAACTGACAGACTCATGGTTGGACCAGAAATGCTCCAAGAAATGGAGAACATGGTGAGAAAGGTACAACAAAACTTGATGGAAGTACAGGACAGACAGAAGAGCTACGCAGATCTGAAAAGAAGACACTTAGAGTTTCAGGCGGGAGACCATGTATACTTGAAGGTCAAAGCCCAAAAAATATCATTGAAGCTAGGAAACTGTGCCAAGATGGCACCCAGGTTCTATGGTCCCTTCGAGATACTAGCTCAAATTAGACCCGTAGCGTATCAACTTGCATTGCCAGGAAATCTAAGAATTCATAATGTATTTCATGTTTCCTTATTAAAAAAATATGTTCACGACCCTACTCATATGATTGATTGGAACTTGGTACAGGTGAAACCCAAAGGTGAAATCTAGGTGTAACCCCTATGCATTTTGGACTCGAGAGAAATAGCGCTTCGGAACAGAGTCGTCGTTCAGGTAAAGGTGCAATGGCAGCACTTTAGTCTTGAGGAGGCCACTTGGGAATTGGAGAGAGATATGCGAAAATATCATCCAATCTTATTCCAAGAAAAGGAACGAACACTGAGGACAATGTTTTACTGAAGGGGGAAAGGATGTGACATCCCCCAAAATAAAATAATTTGGAAATTTAAATTTCTGAGAAATTATTCCATTTTAGGTAAATTCGAGTTTGGAATTTTTTTTCCATTTATGGCAATTCCAAATTTCAAATTTGTTAATTGTAATAAATTTTTATGACTGTTGGGAAACACTCTGATTTGACCCAACTAAATATTTGATAATGACACTTGGTTGAAAACATAATATTTTATATTAATTACAGGAAGACAAATAGAACAACCATGTTAAAAGTAGTTGACCATGACTCCATGAGTGGGGAACATGTTGGAACTACCCCTGGGCTGATTTGTACAAGTGGAAAATTAATGATTTGGCCATTGGCAGCCCCTGAAAATTAGGGATTTAGGAAGCTTCGAAAATTCCAAAGAAGGAAAAAAAGATCTAGGCAAGTTACAAATAAGCATATGCGAGGAGGCAGAACACTGCTAAGTATGCTGGGAATAAGTCTGTTTTGGGTCTTTTTCTTTTTCACTTGCTATTATGAACACTGGAACGGTGTGAGGCAAGCAGAAAGGGGACTGAATTGAAGGACAGTGTTGTAGAAGGATTTTCCAAGTTCGCCCTTATGGACTCATGGTCAGGCTAGGGGGTGAATTGGGCAAGTAATCATGGCTGCTCGATTCTACGGTTGGGAGGAATGTGGTTGTTCCCTTTGTTTTCTCTGCAAGCCTAGTTCAGATATGTACCCTAAACTCTATCTATCTGAATGATTTTTTATATTGAAATTACTGCTCATGTTATCGTTATACGAAAGAGTTCTAGTAGTTGTTTTAATGATCATGTAACTGCTGTGAGTCTTTTCTGTACTTAAATATTCAGTATTGTACACCTGTGGAATGAATTGGTTAATGTTATAATGAGATTCTTAACGCTGGTATACATGCAAGAAACTAGACAAAGATTGTTCGAAATTTAGTGAATAGACTATAGGATTTAAATGCAGATTTATTTTCCAGAATCAAATTTTAATTAGAAGCGAATAGGTATCAATGAGAGAACAAAGTCATTATATGCGTATATATATGTCTCAGACTCTAACAGAGTCAGGTATCAATGAGAGAACAAAGTCATTATATGCGTATATATGTCTCTAATTTCCAACAGAAATGAATGAATGAACAGAGTTATTATATGCATATATACATAATACATATAATATTATATATGATATATATATATATATATATATATATATATATATATATATATATATATATATATATATATATATATATATATATATAATATAATATAATATTATATAATATATAATATATATTATATATTATATATAATATATTATATATTACATATTATATATATTATATTATATATAATATATAATATAGTATTATATATTATATTATATTATATATTATAATATATAATATACATAATATTATATATTATATAATATTATATTATATAATATATATTATATATTATATTATATATATAATATATAATATAATATATAATATATATAATATATAATATAATATGATATATATATATATATATATATATATATATATATATATATATATATCAAACTTGAGCAAAGTCATTATATGTGTTCTTTAAACTTTAACAAGAGTAGAATGAACTAACAGAGCTATTATATATGCTCTATATATCAAACTTTGAACCGAAGTCATTATATACATATATATGTTTTATAATTTTAAGAGAGCTCTAATGAGCGAATAGGGCTAATTATATGTGTATATATATTTCTAAACTTAAATAGAGTCATATATATATATATATATATATATATATATATCAATGCACGAATAGAATGATTATGTGCGTATGAATGTTTTAAACTTTAATAGAGTCGAATGAACGAACATAACAATTATATGCGTATGAATGTTTAAAAACTATAAACATAATTCATTATACAGACGAGAACGATGAAGCATATGAGTATGAATGTAAGATCACCCTATTTCTTGGACGAGATAATCAGGCTAGGATAATACTACAGGAGAACAGATAGACAACTAGTCACTACATATCTTATTCATGCTATGCGTGGAAAGAAAATAAAGCATTTTTTATTAAATCGCTTTGCATTCTTAGAAATCACAGAGCGATGCAAATCCTTCCTAAATATATAACCAATTGAAAACAAACACATACGTACATGCAAAGTTGGAAGTTGCAAGACCTTTAGTAATGATTCAGTTGGGGTAAACAATCCTTTTAAACAAAAGAAAACAACAATTTCATTCCCAAGTCCCTCACATCATGCTTACATATAAATTGGAACTTTGATAATAAAAAACGGGTTTAAACCCTCAGTTATCCGATACAAAGAATCGATGCTTGAACATAGGTCCTCTTAACATCAAAAATGAAAAAACTACGAACAGAATTTGAGACCTCTAGATCTTAACAAGTTGAAGGGGTGTATTTTGAAACCCAAGTACCTTTGTTAGGTTGAGTAGAGACTGGATCCTACGCTGTGAAGGGGGCACACCTGCATTCGACCATCACGATAATCCATTAGAAAATTTACAAAGTAAAATCTTGATTTATAAACTCAAAAAGGAACAATGATAACCGTAGATGACAGATTACTTAACTTAGGGCTGAAATGTTGCATCCTCCTATTGCCATGCTTTGCTTTGTATTCAACCCAGACGGAGGGGAGAAGAGTCTAGAAGCTCCTGGTGGGTGCCCTTGCAACAGTAAGAGCCCCACCATTAATACATAGAAAACTAATTGTCAAGTATCTTCCTTGACAAAATAAAATAGCAGTGTGAATTCAAACAAGAAATCATTTGATAAAACCCTTGATGAACAAAGCAAAGAATGCAAGGAACGACATCATACTTTTCACCAATAAAAGTAATCATGAAGAATAACCTAACTTCATCGAGGGATACTACTCTGAGTCACCCCAACTTACAGTTGCTGAGTATAGGGTAAAAAAAGGATTAAACCGGAAATAGACCCACGAGACACACACAGTAAACTCGAAGTATAGTTCCCATAAGTAGAGGGTCTGCAACCCATTTTTATAGTAAGAAAACCTTTTACTGTCACTATGAAATTAAAAAAAATAAATCGCATAGACTCTAAGGGAGTAAGGAAAGTCTGTAACCAACATTAAAGTATACAGGAAACAATTTTCTTCTCGGCTTCAACCAAAAACATTAAACTCTGTTCGAATATGAAATACGACAGTCCCTTAGAGAAAACTTACCAGGCATTGTCGTCGACTGCACCAAGGGTTTCTCACAGAGGCAGTAGATGTTTCCCTATGGAAGTTGCATCATACAGATCCCTTCCCTTCAAAGGTGCAAGGGAGAAATGAGACCGCCAAAAACCTAAGAGGCACGAGTATACTCTTTACAGCATGAGAAGTACAAGACCTTACTCTAGGGCAAGCTGGCATATCCATATTGGGAAGAGTAGGAGGAAGAGACATCAGGGTTGTGGATTGTAGAACTCTTAATTAATTCCCTGGAAGAGTATTAAAATCCTCTTGACAGGTACTTCCACCACCCTAAATGAAGGAGTTACAAAGTAAACCAAATAGTAAAAATATGACTGTCCAATGAACTAGTCGGCTGCCAAACCATGAAATTATCGTTTCATTACTCTGGCCAGTGGAGGAGGGTTAGTTAGATTTAGTTTTGTGAAGAATGTCATGGACAGAATCATATTCAGTTCGTTATGGGAGGGAAAATTTGTAACATAACTAAAGTAGAACCATCAAAGGAAACACTTGGAAACCTTTCCGAAAACAATTATTAATCTCCTTAAAAACCTTTCCTGTCACGACTTAAAGACTGATGTTCACACAGTTAGGTAGTGCATGATATTTTAAAACCAAGACATAGTTTCATGTGCATAGTCCGAACCTATTAAACACAAAGGGACTGAAACCCCCATCCTTGATTATAGGTAGGGAGTGCATTATAATAAACCCTTATAATAAAGTAAGATTTAGAATATACTTGCTTTTGAATTTTGTGTAAGATATTAAGCCAAGGGTATTAAGCTTAAGCCAAGTGTGCTAAGAAAGCATGTTATAAGGTCATGAAAGTAAAAAACAAAGTGTAAGTACCTAACTCATAAGTGGATCAAACGAAATTGAGTAGCAAATATTGTACCACAGAAATGTTTTTTTTTATAGGTCCATTACAGCTGCCAACTCTAAATCATGAGTCACGTATAACTCTTTGTGTTTCTTCAACTTCCTTGATGCATAAGCTATCCCTCCTCCATCTTGCATTAGTATGGCCTCCAATCCTTACTACGAGGCATCCATCCAGACTGTGAAGTCCTCTTCCATATCCGACACTCGTAGAATTGGCGCACTAGTTAGTAACCTCTTAAGCTCAGTGAATGCACTATCACATTCTTTTTCCCATTCATACCTGACCCCCTTGCGCTGCAAAGTGTTGATGGGTTTCTCTATTTTGGAGAATCCTTCCATAAATCTCTGATAATAACCTGCTAGCCCCATGAAGCTTCTCACCTCATGGGCATTTTTCAGCACTGGCCACTCCATAATGACCTTTACCTTTTATGGGTCCATAGAGATTCCTTCACCGGAAATGACACGACCTAAATAGTGAATTTCTTTCTAGAAGAAGGAACACTTTGACAACTTCCCATACAATTTTTTCTCCCAAAGGTAGGACAAGACCACTCATAAGTGCTCCTCATGTTCTCTTTCGTTCTTGGAATAGATGAGGATATCATCTAGAAAGACTTGTACAAAACGGTCTAAGTACTTCTGGAATATGTCGTTCATGAGGCTCATGAATACTACTGGCGCATTGGTCAATATGAAAGGTACTATGACAAACTCGTAATGTCCAAACTGAGTTTGAAAGGCAGTTTTTGGGATATCGCCTTCCTTAATCCTTAATTGATGATACCCGGATCGCAAATCGATCTTTGAGAATACTGTTGCTCCTTTCATTTGATTGAAGCAGTCATCTATTCGCGACATTGGGTACCTATTTTTCACTGTAGCACGGTTCAAGTCCCTGTAATCTATACACATTCATAAAGAACCATCCTTCTTCTTTACAAAAATTACTGGTGCATCCCAAGGTGAAACACCAGGCCTTATTAGCCCTAAGTCCAGTAACTTTTTCAACTGCATTTGAAATTCACAAAGTTTTGGTGCTGTCATCTGATACGGAGTCTTGGAAATTGGTTCTACACCATGTTTTAGCTCAATAGTAAAATCAAGATCCCTCTCAGGAGGTAATCCTGGTAACTCGTTCAGAAAAAAATCCTTAAATTATGACAATACCGGGTACTGATCTAATGAGGGTCCCTTCCTTTCATTCACTGCTTCCACTACATATAGTTGACACCCTTGCCTCAAGCATCGCTTAACCTTCATAGTTGAGATAAAGCGTAATGACACTTTTCTCCGTACACCCTGGATCTCTATTGGCCTTCCTTCGTCGTCTACACAAAACACCCTTTTTGTGAAACAATCTACCAAAGCTCGATGAGCTTCTAACCAATCCATTCCACTGATTAGGACGTACACCCTGAGAGCAGTGACATACACGTTTAACCTGGTAGTACGCACTCCCAGGTCTACTATACAATTATCAATGCTAGGTCCTACTACTTGTTTTTCCCCCGAAGCCATCTCGACTTGCTTAAAGTCATCATGCTTGTAGGCTGCCAACCCACTCTTTTCTAATGCAGATGGTGAAATGAAACTATCTGTCGCACCAGAATCAAATTAAATCTTAACATTGATATGACTTAGCGTACCTGATGACTCCACCACCGTGGATTGATGCTCGACCTTGAGATTATTAACCACTACATAAATTTGGTGGTTGCTACTTGCTCTTCCCATCGGGGCCTTTCCTTCTCTATGCACAAATCCTGATTGTAACTCCGAGTAGTGACACTGGTAATGGGGTCCTACACATCCCCAACAGGTAATATGAGATTGAATCTGCACAATGTTTTGTGATTGTCTCTAAAATGAATTCCTTCCCCTAGAACCCCTGTCCCTGCTAGTTGTTCCCTAAGATGGTCGTGGGCCTTCCTGCATCGTTGGTGATGAACAAGATGCTACACTCGCTGCCATTGAAATCCCTGTAGCTACTATCCTTGGTGCGACTATGTTACCATATGGAGGTGGCCTTGGGCCCCCTCCCCTGGGAAATGTTCTAGGGGTCTTTCCCACAAATCCAAGACGATGTGGAAAGGTCGGTCTCGTACCTCTGGTTAAGTTCATGTGTTCCTCCGCATAACACACATTTTCCACAGCTTCCGCTACTGAATATGGTTTCCACATCCGCACCATATCCCTTATTTTAGGGTTCAACCCATAGACAAAGATTTCTTCCTGTTGTTGGTCATTATCCATATATGAAACATACTTGACCAATTCCATAAACCTAATCTCATATTCCTCTACGGTTTTGTTTCCCTGTACTAAGGCACGAAACGCTCCTACCTGTTGTTCCTCATAGTAAGCTAGCAAATATTTCCTTTGAAACCTCTGCTAGAAAAGTTCCCAAGATACAATGTCCGAGGTAAGATGCAGTTGCCTTTCTAGGTTGCCCCACCAGTTCAAGGCGTTGTCTCTTAACTAAAAAATTATTATCTTCGCCTTTGAGGTGGATGCATAGTCCCTTAAGGCAAAACACCTTGTCATGCCTTCCAACCATGCTTCTGCGCGTTCACTGACGCAACCCCTGATAAATTCTGAAAGTTTGATCTTTTGCAGTTCTCAAGTGATGTCTTCGGGTGGAGGTCCTACCCTTGAATCCCTCAAAGCTTGTGGATTACCTATTCCATATGGTGGGGGTTCCACTTTGGTCCTTGCTGGTTGTCGCCCCTTTAAAGTCTCATTTATGGCCTCGAAAGAGCACAGTATGAGAGCTAATTCTGGCGATGGTTGTGGCGACGCTGGCGGTGTTGGTGATGCCTATGACGATGCTCCTCTACCTCGATTCCCTCGAGTCCTAACCATCCTGTATGATTTAACCTGCATCAACCAAAGTTGTCAGGGTGAGTTCAAGGTTGTTTCTCATTGTGCAACTTAACTAGAAAACAGGGTTTGGCGTAAGTTTCTTTTACTTGTCTGTAAACAGACATTACTCTCTTTAGGGGATTGGATAGGTTAGGGTTAAGCATCTAAGCTTGATGTTCTCACCTAAGAAAACTATTGATCCTCTTGCTCGGTAGCTATGCTAGCATTGTACCCCACTCGCTAATTCCTCTAACTTACCTGCCTAGTGTGCATGAAGCCCCCTCCCACTTATCTCGGTCTAAGTCAGTATACTTTCACTAAAACAATCTAATTAGTCACTTTAATTAGTCGCATCCACTTTCCTTTCCTGAGCTAGACACAACTAGCATCTACCAAACTCCTTTACACTGTCAGTGTGAGGAAAGTAAATCATAGGAAGTTTTTCCTCCTTCCTTAAGCATGAATTATAAATTTTAATAATTTAAATATAATTAAATATAATTAAAAATTTAACTCTAATTATAATTAAATATAATTTAACTATAATTATAATTAAATATAATTTAACTATAATTTAACTCTAATTATAATTAAATATAATTTAACTTTAATTTAACTTAAATTATATTTAAATTAATTTAAACTATAATTTAAATTAAAACATTTATTTTTGACCAAAATGAATGAAATGAATAAATTAAAACATTTATATTTAACCTAAATGAATAAAATAATAAAAAAATGAATAATAAGAAAATAAAAAAAATAAAACTAAAACCCTCCCATGAGGCCCACTTTTCCCCTCCTCCCCGATGCTCATCCCATAACCCTAAGACCCTACATGCCTCCTAACAAACCCTAAACTCCTCAACCCTTCACTTCCTCACTGTCGCCTCTCCATTCTGCTCTCTCCCTCTACTCTTGGCGCTGGTGCTGGTGTAGGTGCTAGATGGTATTGTGTGTTTGGTGCAGGCACTAGTTGGTATTGTATGTTGGCTCTACTGTTTATTCTTTCTACAGGGTTTACACAACTTTCTCCCTTATTAGGGGTAACCGTTGGTGCTGCTATTGTTGTCTTGTGTAGTGTTTGCAAGCCGCGTTTGATAGTATGTGTTTGCAGGCCTTGTGGGTTCTATCTCCTTGGTTGTGTTTGGTGTGTCATGGTCTAGTGGGCTTCTCTATGTGGCTTTGCATGGCCTTGGGCACATTAACCTAGCGCTGGCTCATGGGCACTTTTGTGCTGGGTTTGTTCATGGCGGTGGTGCTTGGGCATTCGACTTTTGGGTTGTATAAAGGCCTCAGTAAAGGCATGTGATGCATTGAGTGCATTGGCACCCTGTATAGGGCTCCTTATCCCTATTACGTAGCACTTGTGCATTGCTTTGACTATTGTGTATGGTGCACCTTATGAACTATTTTTTTTTTCATTCCAAGTCACATATATACGTTGTCCGTTCTCTGACCTACGACCCTAGTTTTCTACTATTCTTTGGAAAAATGGAAATGGAGGAAGGATCCTCAGAAGCCTCCATAACTCTGAACGTAAAATTAGCTGGTGACTCATTGAGGGCCGAGCTCCCTGTTACGGTAACCGTAAAATATGTTAAATATCATCTTCAAACTCTCACCAAGGTGCTTCCACGGGGACAGAAACACATTTTCAAAGGTAAAATTCTAGATGACTGTATGACACTGAAAGGTGAAAACTTGTCAGATGGCTCAAAGCTCATGCTTATGGCTTCACATGGAGTGCACCAAGGGGGAGGTCCTATCAGGAGATCCTCTCTTTTACCAGCAACTACAAAGACATCAAAAAATAAACAAGCAAGAAATCCCAACCATGAAAAATCTACAGAGAAAACTACTTTGGAGCGTTGGAAAGCAACTGGGGTCATCTCACTTTCTGAAAGAGGTTTGGAGGTTGTGCCAGAAGATGTTTTGGCAATTGGGATTTCAGAAAGAGTTTTAGATATTGGTAATAACAACTTGCAAGAAGTAATACTTGAGCTATATATATATATATTTTACTAGTTGTGTGAGCTATATTTTTTTTTTACACTCTCAGTGCATGATCTTTAACCCTTACAGGTTCCTTCCTCGACACTTGGGCATTTGGCTTGTATGTTGGTTGTTTGATCTCGCATTATCGTTGATACATGTGCTTGGTTGTTAGGTTGCGTGGCAGGTGCTTGGCCATTAGTTTTTTTTTCGGTTTTATTACTAAAAAAAAAAATTGTTTCCTGTGTGTGCAGCGTAAGAGCCTTCTTCCTCGTGCATTCCTGTGACTTAGTGTTGGTGTTTGGGTGTTGGATTATTTTCATAGGGTTTTTTTTTTTTTAAAGGAGAGCGAGGGCTCAGGGTTATTGTTCAGGTTTTTTTTTGTTTTTTTTTTTGTGGTTTAAATCGTGTATTTGAAACGGTTGTTGGAGTTGGCATTTTTTATTTCAACCTGTAGACATCTTTGTTGATCAGCAGGCCCACCCATTACAAAATAAGCCCACATCCTGCACCGAATTGAAGGTTTTCCAGCATGGGGAAAGCGATTGCTAGCCTAAACTTAGATTTCTTAAGAACATCCATAAAATTTAAATCTTAGGAGCAATATTTGTGTTAAGAAATTTAAACAATGCAGATGGTGTATGCCACCATTAGGTGTTTGGTATCTAACGCAATAGAAATGTTAATTATCTATTTTTGAGAAAGATTCCCAACTATTCGTATGATTAGTTTGGACCTCATGTCCCTTATACCAAGAATCTTGTTTCTTCTTCGTTCAGGGCTGTCCATAGAACAAAGAGATTTGAATGCCTATGGTTCTAAATAGAGATTTAGAGCTTGGATTTTATTTTTATTTTTGTTCCATTTGTCTGGTAGCCATTGTACCTATTGAACAATGGAATTTCCATAATTATTCTCAAGTTTAAATTTTCTATTGTTAGCAGGTTTTTCAAAGGGGAAAATTAATAGAACAAGTGCCTTTTGATTCGTGTGTCTGATATTTATTTTTGGGTATTGCTTGCAGGTTAGGTGGAGTTGGAGCTTTGAGTTTGAGCTTGGCCCTAATTTATATTTACAATTACATATATATTTTCATATATAGATTATTTAGGGATTGTTTAGGATTTCAGGGCAAAGGGTTTCAATATAACCAATTAGGGGTTATTTAAATTTCTGGGTTAGTGTTGAACAATTCCTTATTCTCAACTTTCCTTCTTAGAAGCGTGTAGGTGGGTAGGTGGGTAGATGGGTAGGCCCTTAAGGCTCCATATTATGAACGAAGCTCTGATACCATGTGTAGGGACCAAATTAATTTAAGTCTAATAAAATCCATAAATTGAAATAGATAAGATTACTTCTACGCAGAAATACTAAGTAATATCTTTCAATGTATGCATATAAGTAGGTTAAATTAATTAATGAACAACAATCTAGTGAATTACTTAACAGAATAAGAATTACATAACAGAATAAAAATACATCTGCCTGATGCTAATTTCGTTGACCTGGTTGTCCTTTCCCTGCTGCATTGCCCAACCTGATGCACTGACCAAACCCTGCCCAAAAATTGACTAACTACCCAGCCAACTAGGAGCAACCTGTTCGTCTCCCTAGCTCCAGGATACCGTAAGGAATCCTAGCCCCCATGCCCAAAACCCCCAACAATCCAATGCCCCCTACAATGCTTCAACAAAGCCCCAAAACCAAACTCCCAATACCAGAAAAATATGTAAACTAGAAATACAGTCCTCCTGCCCCCTATGCTCCTCCCCCAATTTTCATAATCCCCTCTCCCGTAGGACTCTTCCCCATCATATCTCCCCCTTCACTGACTCTCCTCCCCTTATTTATTACCTTATCCCCTCCTTTGTTACCTTATCCCCTCCTTTATTACCTTATCCCCTCCTTTATTATCTTATCCTTAACTTGTCATACATAAAGTTTCATAAGGATTAAATTAAAGTTATTAAGCCCCTTAATTTATTACCCAAATCATTGAATGTGTTATTTAATAAATAAATTATTTAATTAATCAATCAAAAGTTATAAACAACTAATTAATAATTAATTAATTAATTAATATTATTAATACTAATCCTTGTTTAACTAAAACCATATTAGGACAATTAAGTATCTAATTAATTTTACTTAATAATCCCTATGCGTCTATTTAACCAGGGTTGTTACAGTTTTCATGATCTTACTTGGTATAGGGGGAAACCAAACGGATGGGTAACATTTTCTCTCCTTACGCAGAGCAGGAATCCTCCTTGTCGCCAATGGTTATGTGCAGAGCAGTATTGCAGAGGTTAACGTAGGGCATTTTACAAAAAATGCATAAGAGCCAAGGAAATGGAACATTAGTTACCTTAGTGTTCGTCGCATCATGGCGTAATGGAAAATGGATGCCTTGGGTACGCAGGCCATGTGAACATGCACTCATGGCGTATCCACATTGGTCACATTAATCTACAACCTGTACAATGCATAAAACCTCATAACTATCAACTAGACAAATTTTAATGGCGTTTAAAGACATGCATTAACTCCACATTGAACTGAGCCCACTAACACTAATGGTGCTTATCCTTGTCATGAAATCGGATGGTATTCATGTTGGACAATAATATTTAGGGTTATGAATTGTCATGTGAGGTGGGTTTTCAAACCCATTGTTATTTATCCTTATTGGTGTGACCTTGTTGTTGTCCAAAATGGTGTGTGTGTTAATCCCGCTAGTTACTACATTGAATACCTTAACAAGAAAACGAATTAGAAGACCCAGTACTGTGATAGTTGGGATGCACATTCGGTTAGGGTATAGTCATTGCAAGGAGGCCTGTATGTGACCTAGGCTAAACCTTCGGGAAAGACATATGACAGAGCACTCACATAAACTCAAGAAAAATGCATTACCTTATTTAGACTTTAGATATAAGGACTTTATGGTAACGGGTTTGTACCTAATATCACAATTTAATAGATATTGATGTATGGATTTTTATAAAAGGTTATAATAAAGGAAAAATAGATTAAATGTATGGGATTGTGGTAATAGAGTACTAGAACTTATCTAAAAGGTGGAATTTATTAAAAATTTCTTTTTTTGAACCCTTGCTAAAGGTAAGATCTTAGGCTAGAGTCACTACAGACCTTATGGACATGACCGGTTCACAGTTTTCATGAGAGGCTACACTTTAACTGGTTATGACAAGTGTTAACTCATGTTTTGAGTAATTGTAATAGGTACAACTTAATGGAAATATTGACACCCTTTTCTTAGTCGCTTGAAAAGACATTTAAGTATATGTCATTTTTTGATAGCGATGATTACAGGTTTAAAATGATTAAATATCTCAGAGTAAAGAATCATTAATGCACCTATCAATTTTATTTTATTTTTGGTAAATTTGGGGTACATTACATATGGTATTAGAGAAAAGGTTACAACACTTGGACCTTAAACAGGGCCAAAAATGTTTGTTTAGCACATAGTTTATGTTTAATGAAAAACTAACAAAACACTTACTGTTACAAACATGAAAACTTTATTTTTGTTGTTATAATGGAAACACAGAATGAAGAGGAGATCATACTTTAGGAGAATCCCGAGAAAGCACCTCCTAGAGATCCTCAATAGAACAGTGAAGGAAGTTTCACTACCCAGGTTTTGGAAACCATGAGAAACCTTATTGTGGAACTGCAAGTTTTCAAAGAAGACAATGAGAAAATGAAAAAAGAACAACATGAAATAAATGAAGTATTGTTGCATATCATAGTAACAAATAAGAGCCCAAAGGACAATAATGAGGAAGACGAGGTTAGAAAAAGAGCCTCCAAAAATTATAGTCTTGAAGCAAAAAAAGGGGACAACTCTTCTGAAGGCACACCATCAGTAGACGATAAAACAACCACAGGAAGAAAGAGGAAACACGTGGACCACCTATAAGGACATTTTAATAAAATCAAACCTTCCACCTTTGACAAGGAATCCAGGAAAAGGGAGGAGTTTGAAGCATGGTTAATAGACATAAAAAAGTATTTCCATATCTACAATTATTCCAGCAACATGAAATTCAGAATGGCCATCTATAACCTGAAAGGAAAAGAAAGTATATGGTGGCAGGACCTGAAGTTGGCCAAGGGCTTGAAGGAAAAATAGATGGAGTGGTTGTATTTCAAGAAATACTTTAAGAAACAATATTTATCTGAAAGTTACTATGAAAGAAAGAACAAAGAGTTTTATGAGCTACGACTCGATCAAATGACTATGGATGACCTGATTAACAAATCTATGTAATTATTAATGTTTGTGCCTTATATCCGGGAGGAAAAAGTAAAAATCCAATGGTTCCTAAGCTTCTTACCATAGTCCTATAAGGAAATAATCAATTTCGACAACCCAAATACCTTAACCAAAGTTTTCAGAAAGGCCTGAATGTGTTACGATCAATAAAAACAATGGTCTAATCTTCCCAAGGCTTGGAGAGTCAAGAAACATGACATAGTGAACCGACAGAAGAAGGATATCAACCAACCCCTTTTTGGAATGCAACAAAGATATTTCCAAGGAAATATTTTCACTCCAATAACCAGAACACCCAAGGGGGAGGTAAACCATTTAATTTGGGAACCAAAAAGTTTGGGGACAACCCCAGAGAACCGTTAAAATGTTGCGAACGTGGAGAACCTCACTTAAGGAGGAATTGTCCACGTATAACTTCTACAACTAGGACCATAGTTCACAACATGCAAGAGGCCTCCATAGTGGGATATGTGTGAATAAGAATACACAGGATCAATGAAGTCGTGGATGGCCGATAAGATGATCACCAGTCCACTGTAGTGGAATTTGAAGGTAAAGTTAACAATAATCATGTTTTTTTTTAATTGATCCAGGAGCTACCTTCAGTTATGTTGCTCCTGGTGTAGTGGATTCAAATAAACTTAAGAAATTAAGGCATACAAAGTCTTGGCTAGTACAAATAGAAGCAGGAACAAAAAGAAAGGTAACAAAATTCATTTATGATTGTGAGTTAAATTTAGATGGTCAAAACACAAAGATAAATCTGAATATTCTATTGTTAGGGTCTTACGGCATAATTATTGGAATGGACTAGTTCGAGAGGCATAAAGCAATTTTGGATTGTTATGAAAAATCACTCATTTAAAAGACAAAAACAACACTGTTAGGACAGTACAAGGCATACGAAAACCAGTCTCAGTTAGGCATATTTCAACAATGCAATTTGAGAAGTGCATGAGTAAAGGTTGTCATATTTATGCTATCCAAGTGACAAATCTGTTGGACAAAGAAAATAAACCTAGCCTAGAATATTTTGTCGTCTTACATGAATTTAGAGATTTGTTTGTAGA
>SNQJ01S0015261.1:148921-183780 GCA_010110895.2 Picea sitchensis | reverse complement strand
TAGTTGAATATTATGAAAATGGGTGATTTAGAAAATTTAATGGTAGATTTAAAATCTAAAATTTATAAATTTGTTAATTAACTCATTTTTCAAATAAAATGAGTAATTTTTTCAATTAAAATATTTAAGAAAGTAAGGTTATGTAGGCATATATGAACACCTTTACTTTGTAAACAAAATTACAAATGCAATGTAAACTAGACACCTTAACCATCAGAATATGGGTGGTGGGGTATTCAACCTTTTGGAAGGATTGGTGGTGGGGTAATTGAAACTCAGAGAGAATTGGTGATGAAGGCATGAAGGTGTACATTTTTTCATTACATCATGCAAAATCCAATGTATAAATACCTACCACAAACTTCAAGAGATTTGTGGAATAAATAAATGGGCACCTTCACCCCAGAGAGGTTTGTGCAATGTAGAAATTGACAAATTGAACCTCATAATTGTAGTCCACAAATGCAGACCTTTTTAAAATTTTGATATGCTCATTTAACAATAGACAATATCACATCATTTCCACCCAACCATAGGCATTCACATATGTGATGTAGGAGCATCGCTCCACCTCAGCACGCACCATCTATGGCACGAAACCTCTCATTTTTCCTTGGAAATTTAAATGTAATTAAATCAATTAAATGTTGTCAGGCTCCACGAGCCATATCATGCCTTCGCAGAGGCTATAGATAAGGTCCCCTTAAGTGGTTGACGGTATGAGGGATCTAGATCTGAATCAAACTAGGTTTTCCACTCATTGTAATATGCCACAGTAGATAAGGATTTTGATGGTGATTAGACACCACTAGTGTAGCTGGAGGGAAGGACTCGACGAGTCTCTGGTTATATAAATCTTTGGAACATAACTCCAATAGAGGTTGTTGATCATATGACCAATAGAGGTTGTTGATAAGAGAGGAGAGAAGAGGCGAGACTTAGTTGTAGTCCAAGATCACACATTGTAATTGATATTCTAACATTAATACAAAAGAATAGATTTCATTGTTTGGACGTTTGTTTATGAATGTCATTTGTGTTTGTATGAATATATGTTGTAGATGTGTATGTCAGATTTCATCTACATGGTAAGGATAGAAATTCTCTATCTCGGGGTTTTGCTTAACTATTCTCGGTTCTTTAGGCTATGCAAGGAGTGCACAAAAGAGTATTGGAAACCCTGTAGCCAGCACAAGGAGTGTGCATCTGAACTCTGTCGAGTCAGAGGATAATGATCGAGGAGGGCACACCATAATAATCCACAATCTCAAGAGGAGCCTCAAGGTTGTTGAATACCTTGAAGGAAAGTCTGCGCAGGAA
This sequence comes from Picea sitchensis, assembly GCA_010110895.2. Classification (NCBI taxonomy): domain Eukaryota; kingdom Viridiplantae; phylum Streptophyta; class Pinopsida; order Pinales; family Pinaceae; genus Picea; species Picea sitchensis. Next base: position 182,460 of record SNQJ01S0015261.1, on the reverse strand, counting down.
TAAGCGTAGCACAACGTTGTTGAACACTATGTATAACTCTACCAAGAGGACACTGAGGAGGTGCAAGTGTGTAGAGAACCAACATGTTCTGAAGTGTTGGAGACTTTGAAGAAAACCCAGAGTTGTTGAACACTATGAGGGAAAGAATCTTTGAAACTGTGCATTGAGCAGATGTGGGAGTTGCTTCAGTAAACCTCGACGATTTCAAGAAGAAAGAGGTAGACCTATGCAAGGTGTGCACCAGGCTAACACTTTTACAAGTGTTGCAGGAATCTATCTGAAGGCTCAGTCAAGTGCAAGGAGTGCGCCAAAGGTAAAGTGATTTCTCCTTACAAGCTTAGGAGGAAGAACATCGAGTTTCCAGGAGGGAACCAGAAAATCCTTTAAAGGATGCAGGAGGGTCGAGACCCTTAAATATTCGAGATAGTAAAATATCAGAAGGATTAGTGTCATTGAGCACAGATTCTCTTCAAGGAGTGGAGAAGGTTGAGAGTAGTCCATGTCTCAGACTGTGGCAGAGGTTTTATGTGTTCACAGGAGTAATGATTCGTTGAATTCTCCAAGCCAAGTGAGATCATCCATCGTTCAAATAAACATGTGGAAAGAGATGTGGAAATCTAGAGAAATCGTTCTCCATAATTTTTCAGTTAAGTCGGGTGCGAGACTGTCGAAACTCTGAACTCGAGAGTAGATTGTGAACTTTGATTTTCAGGGGAACAGTGGCAAAATATCAGAGAGTTCACGAGAAGGAACTCAGAAAAAATTATGTGGAGAAAAGGGAAATATTTGTGAAGTTGTGAAGAGTGAAGTGGAGCTAGATCATTGGATCCAGAAGGCTGCATGGAGGAGATCCGCGTGTTTCAAAGAAAGGGTACTCTGAAAGGAAGAACGGGAAGATACCTGAAGTTTGGATTCGAAAGAAGATCACAACTATTGTTTGTGGGAGATACGTGGACCATAGATCAAGTCTTGGGTAAATTAGCCTATTCGACGATCGATACAAAGGGAGAAAGATACTCGCAAAAGATCTAAAGCATGCAGTTGCAAAGAGGACTGGCCCGAGGTCATATCCTGAATTCATATGAAGGTAGGGTCCTATCATGGAAATCTATTCCCTATTGTTCAATTTCTTCAAAGGGGTAAAGAAAGAGCCCGCGGGTTTGGTAGAACCTGCACTTTAGAGAAAGGGAGACCTGTGAAAATTGATTTGGGTTCCAATAGGGGCATGAAGAGTCTATTTGAATGAAGTGATTGAATGATCCTGGACTAGGAGGTCACGCAACCTTGGGAGGAAGAGTTGGTTATGTGTCAATATGCCACCCCCGAGCACAATAATTGTTTGTTAGATAGAATGATTTTGGTCAATCCACACTAGAACAAATAGATAAACCCTATAAGAAACACCATTGTTTCATTAGCAACATAATACCAATAAAGAATACGTTTAGCAATAGAAGCCCACAAAAAGAAGATACTAGAAATACTTTCTCCCTAGGTGCCACTACTTCTCCCTAGACGTGTTCCCTAATTATTGCCACAGTTCCTACTTAGACTTGTGAACTATTTATGAGTGTGTGAGAGTGTTTCTAAATGATCTAGGCACCTGCTTATTTATACTATCCTTTCCAAGTGACTTTTCCAATTGGGGTTGAATTCTCTTTCGAGGGCCTTCTATTTCTTTATTATTATTCCCCTTGGGATGACTTTGCTTCTAGGGTTCACACACATTTGTTTAATGGTTCTCTTACTCTCGGAATATTCTATTCTAAGTAAAAGTGTTACACTTGGAGGTTAATACATTCCACAAATACCAAAACCTCAACACTCCCTCTTAGCTATGGAGGTATTAATTAATATTTTATTCATGTAATGGTCTCAAACAGATCCATCCATCTCACATGGCATGGGAAAGACTCGCATGGTTGTTGGGCACTTTAATTGTCTAAATGAATAGAGATTTAAGGTGTTCAATATAAATTTTCAACCTAGGGAAGTCTGTTATTTCAAGATAATTGTGCACAGTCTATGCTAGATTATGGAAGAAACACTAATCTAATTGTAGTAGGGAAAAAGAAATAAAAATTATTACTAACACAATTATGTTGACACAGCTGGAGTTCTACAGAATTGAAATCACAATTTGAAATCTAAACCGATGAATGTATAAGAATTATGGATTACCTACTCTAATCTAACTTTCTATTTTACTTTTGCAAGAAGAAGTTCTCTACAACTTGCAGAAGGAAATATACTTATTGCAAGAAAGTAATCTACACTTTTATTTTCTTTTACTTGAAAACAAGATTTTAATCTAATGTAGAAAAATGGAAAGCAATTCTCTAGCAGTGTTCAACAATTTACTTTTAATTCTCATGAGACAAATTTATGCGCATCTAACAGGAAAGAACTAGACTGTAACAACAACTGTATTCTAGAATTGTTTAATAGATAAACCAGTCACATTAAAACAACTATTCTGGAATTAAAAATAGAAGGGAGTATGTGAGGAAGGTGGGCCCTTTCCTTCTCATTGAATCCTCTCAAAGGAATAGGCTACAGTCTGCTAAACAAATTCAATCCACTCTTCTATTGATTTGCCAAAATATTGTGTACAATAAACTTTACTTCACTTCACTTTCCCACAGTCACCATCTGTCCTTCTGATTACAAAATCTATGCTATTTAAATTCAGAGTCATTCAGTTAAAAACAAAATCATAACAGCCTTGAGAATCCCCTATTCTCAAGCTGTTCGTATGATATCATTAATACAAGATCTAGAACTAATCTTGTAAGTTGAAACATGTAACAATAGGTGTAGAAGCTCTTAGGATTGGTGGCATTTGTTGGAGCAGTCGTATAACAACACAATCGGTGGAATTTGTTGCAACAGTCGTGTAACAACATAATCGGTGGCACCTATTGCAATAGTCGTGTAACAACTTCCAGGATTGGCGCATAACTGTAACAACTTCCAAGATTGGCGCATAGCTATAACAGTTGGTGTAACAATAGTGACCATTCTTTAAGACTTGGATATTCTATTCATTCCGATCATTAGTTGAATCATTTTAGAGGTAAAACATGTGAACGTTACCAATCAAACATGCTAAGTAAATGAAATCAAGTAATGGAAAGGAGAATCGCGAACAAGTAATCAATTGTGACAAGGGATCGACATGGAACGCCCAGAACGAGGTAGTTCGATCTAGCCATGCATTTATTAAAAAGAAATGGGATTTAAGTCTAGGGACAAAGGTAGAAAGTAGATTTTCTATAGGTCATATATGCATGCAAATTCTAACCCTATTTGCTAGTCCATAAGGAGATTTCCCCCACAACAGAATTGGCGACCATACTGGGTAAACTCTTTAGGGTTCCTGGAATTATATTTAGTTTTTGGGTAGTTTTAAAGACTATTTTTTCTTAGGTGACACCATAAATAATGTCGCTGAGTATAGTGCAGTTATTGAATTGCTTCATGATGATTTGTCATTGGGTATCTCTCATCTTTGGGTCTATCTCGACGCTCAACTAGTTGTGTCTCAGCTAAACAGAGTGTACTGGGTTCATGATTCAACTTTACACCAACAATTCCTTAGGGTATGTCTCTTAGAAAGAAACTTTGATTATATTACATATTTTCATGTTCCTAGGAGGTTAAACCAAGTTACAGATACTCTAGCTAATCAAATTTTAGATTGGCATCTTGCACACATATGAAACAACATTAACATAAGCATGTAAATACATTTTTTGCACATGAGATCCATAAGATACAAAAACCAAAAAAACATATATAATATCATCAAGTAACCAGAGTACATAGATGGACACAAGCGCCTCAAAAATAGGACTAGTAATGAGTCACAGGGCTTATGCCCTCAAAAAAAATATACAAGTAGTGCTCATGGCACGTAAAATGTCTAAATAGGTTCAGGGCCTATGGGCCCTGTTATACTGGTCCATAGCATGGGATAAACGCCTAAACAATCGGACCCACGTCCGAGGTGCCCCCACTACATGAGGCTGCATGGATGGCGGCGGGTCCTCAATCTCTGCCATCGGGACAGTGCGAGTGAGTGCAGTAAAGTTCTGCTCAACTCGTCTAAGTACCCTCGCAACCTCCCTGTATGGGACTTCTCGTGCTACTAGTGGTCCCCCGACAGCTTCGGTTGCGGCCCCTAGCCGAGGAAGACGCCTGTTCCTTGCATAATCGACAGGTCGCACTAGTCCCACATCTGCATGCAACAAACATATATCTGTTAAATACTCTGGGATATAAAAAAAATGATGATATATAACTAAAACGACATAAAAATTACATATAAAACAAAAAAAAAACTACAAAGGTGGAGACTTACCCATCTCCCCTCGCTCCTCACCAGAAGGTACTGGTATCTCCGAGTCTCTCAAAAAATCAATCCTGGCATAGGGGTAGTCCTCTATAACTGGGATCTATCATGACAACCATGCAAAAAAGTCATCATCGAAGGACTCATTGGTCCTTCCATGACCCTGTCGCGGCAATAAGACTACCCATCTACACACAAGAGGAAAAGAGGTATGGTGTCCTCATACCACTACCCGAGGACTAAAACTTGGAACTCTCTCGAAAAAGAATGAAGACCAGATAGTACCGAACCTGAAGTTCCTCTGTGTCTGCTGACGACAATCTGTCAATTGCCTCTTCATACACTCCAGTAATGTAGTATTCTAGTCGAAGATTTGTGCATTCAAGCACTGGACATCACAGTTCATCTGTGCGAGGGATGCCTGATGCAAGGCTGCTGAACCGGTAATCCACCCAATGAGAAATAATATCGCTTGCAGTGATAGGTTAGTGATCTTGCTTATAGGCACCTGGGAGCTCAAATGGTTTGTCCCAGCCTCACAGTGCAAGGCTATCAGTTCTGTTATGTTATGTGGCCCTGATGGAAATGTTTTGAAGTTGACTGGTTCCCCTCTCCTTGAGAGGCCATTCAAAAAGTAGATATCCTTGGTGGTGGGCACTAACGATTGCCCCTCTAGCATAAAAGCCTTTGCATCAGGGTGCCAATAGTCAACCAAGCTGTAGTGTCCCCAAGGCCGAGCCCCGTTATAGATCATGTTATATGCAAAAGAATTGTAATTATGTTCTATAAGCTGGTGAGCCAAGTTTTGAATAAGCTGTAGGCTTATGAGTTTTGTTAGGCCAGGGGAGCCTAAGTGTTGAAGGCCAGGAGCCTGTGATATACTTGTATGTATGCAGGTCAATTAATAAAATGTAAATACGCCGGTCTTGGGCCAGACCCGCGATGAAAAGTGATGGGGGACTGAGAATCCACAGATTGGGCAAGGAACGAGGAGCTGAAAGGTGGGAAAGGTGCTGAGTAATGAGCCTAGGGGCTAAGCCTAGGAGATAGGCACGGAATATTTTAATATTATTTCAAAGAGCCATGTACATATTATTATTTTATCCTAAGTCCTTTGGAAGGACGTGTGATTTCCAAGTGGTAGGAGGAAGAAGGATGGGATGCATCTGAGTTCTAGAATGACAAGTGTCAACTGCGGTGCATACAAATAAAAACTCCTGACTGGCCCGAATAGACTCACCAGCCTCCATTGAACCAAACCTGCATCGTGGAAACCCGGTCACGACCCTGTCCGGATACCACAGTTCATCTACGAAACCGTGAAATTTGTGTGTTTTTATGCGAAGGAAAAGCGTATTACCACAATCACGGCTAAGAGCGTAATGCATCTTTTGAGAAATCAGTGGCGCATTTCACGAACGAACATTGTGTTAAACTTCGAGTGGAAAGAATCACTGAATGTTTTGGGAAAATTTAACTTTGTGCGTGGAGCCTCGGTTCCGATATCATGCCTGAGATTATCCTGTTACAAGTTGAACTGTTTTGGAAATCACTTGTCTGTGTTTTTGCGTGGATTGTTGTGACCACTTGCTTGATCTTTGAATCATGAGGCTTGTTGGCACCAGTAGGCGACTCCTCCAGGTGAGACAGTGAGCAGAGGGATAAGAGGACTCCTGGAAGGAATCACTGTAGCTGCCTAGAGCCCAGAAAATTCCGGTCCAGTCTGTTCCTATAACCCAACGTAAGGGATACTGGCAACCGAAGGAATGTCTAGGTGACATTGAAGGTGTATACTCTCGGGTGGAGCGGGCATGTGGGGAATGAAGATGCAGTGAAATGCCGGTGGCGTGGGAATTCTGGGAGAGCTTCTTCTGGTGTTGAAGGTGTAATGTAATTGTCTTCCACAATAACCTCGGCTGAGTTAGATTCCTTGTACCTTGGGGTGGGCTTCGGTCCCCACCGCATCTCGGGGTGACCTCTTTTGTTGGTGATGAGCGATGTGGTCTAAGGTTGGGAGGGATTCGTGGAAGGCACGCACTTGGTTGGTGATTTCTACGACTATTAAAAGATAAGTATATCTGAGTTATGCTTTAATCATGTTGAGCATGACTTCTTTGTTTATGTATCATGTTTCCGTTGTGTAAATGAATTTGTTGTTGCTTGAATGCTATGGTTTGCTTAATTGCGGAGTGAATTATATATTTGACTCACGAGTTTTATGTGTTTAATTACGGTTAAATGCATTTGTTTTTACATCCATGTAATTAATGATGTGCGTGAGAGGTTGGGTGAACATCGGTAGTGTAAAGAGGTACACTACAAATTGGTATGAGAGCAAATGGTACACTACACAAACCCATTTGATAACCTCGGTTGCACCCACATAAAAGGACGCTCGAAATAAATTTAACAACCCATTGCATTAACTTTCTGACCCCGGCGTTAGGATCTCCCGTAACAAACTCACCAACTTCTTTGTGCCCCTTTTCCCTCCATTGGACATACATCTTGCCAACAACAAGGTTCAGGAGGGTGAGTAAGTGATTTTTTTATTTTTTGTCTATAAACGAAGGTCCACGCGTTTTGTCTAGGTGGCGATCCGCGTGTACATGGGCATGTTTTTACTCTGCTTGCAGAGTGTACATGCGGGTGTCGAGAGAGCGACGGCGATGTCTAGGGCAACAACACAAAGGTGAAGCCCGCAAAATGAAAAGAAAAGCAAAAATCAAGAATTGAATAGCTAGATAGGGGAGTTTGTACTTACTTGGTCGGGCGAAGTTTAAGTTTCTAAATCAGCGTAGCTCAGGAATCACCGACCATTTTTATCAAAGAAGTCTTTTTGGCTCGAGTCAATTTCCATCGGCAATGGTGATAATGGCTTGCCAACTTCTTTTATAGACTTTTTGGCCTCTTTTTGTCACTTTTTGGCCTCCCTTATCAATTTTCTTTATACCAAAACCATTTAGAGTGATTAAGGAGTTGCATAGGAGGGATTTTATTGGGTATTGGGATAGTTTTAGAGAGTTTTGAGTATTTTTTGACGGTCCATGAAAAATTTTCGACGATCAACTTGACATATAGGTTAGGTTTCCACCATGATTTTTGTATCTTGTTGTCTTTATCACTTTGCCATAAGTTGATCCCATCGATTGTGACACAAAACCATCATATATTCTTTAGAAATTAATACTTAACTTGGTGGTAGAGCCTCTTGGAAACATGGATTCCCTAGGTAGATCTGGTTGCATTATAGTATTCATGTTGTCTCTGCAACACTATAGGCTCAGGAGTCCATACGGTTTTTCATTATGATTTTGAGCCTCATTTACATAATTCTTCTTTGCTCTTGACCTCACCCACCGGAACTCCCAAAAAATAGCGGGTCTTCTTTTAAGCCATTTAGGACATTCTAAATATGAAAAGATTATCGGCGATCAGTAGCCTTTCACACTTGTTAAAAGCTGATTTGAAGGCACATGCATTAAGTGATAGTTTACCCCTTTTTGATCAGGAAGTCGGCTGGCCTTGAAAAAAGGTATACTCTGTGGAACTTCAGCTCTATAGAAGAATACTCTCAAGTATAATTTTATCACTTTTACAAGACTTTGAGGACTAAACTCTGAAAAAGGAATCCCCACGAATTCCATAGCTAAGCTCTTTTCCCGGACTCCCTAAAATGGAAAAAGGTTGTCAGTGACCTTATTCTTTCCACACTCGTCAAATTGGTCCCGGAAGAACATTCTGGCCGGAGTCCATAGTTAATCTTTTTTTTAGACTCCTTAGAAATGAAAAAATGGTCAAGTGATATTGTCTTTATCACACTCATTAAAATGGTTTGAATAGACATATTTTCGTTGCTAGTTTACGCACAGACGATTAGACTATCTTTGAAAAAAGGTACCACAATGGAGTCTCAGCACATGTTTTCTCGGACTCTCTAAATATGAAAAACCACGAGCTTACCTTCTCTGGGATTGTTAAAGTTACATTGAAGGATGTTACCATTGTGTGTTTTGTTAGCCACATTTGCATGTATATATATAAACCTTGTAACAGATTTCTTACGCGTTTAACACCCATATGACTGAGAGGATTTTCTGAGTATCATGATACTAGAACATCAGTCTTGCTGTCCTTGTGCCTTGAGCTTATATGTTTGCAATACTCATTCCTCCATTATAGCGTAACATCCCTTTATTCTTTTTCTCACAATTATTGAAAAAGGCAAAACATCAAATATATACCCCAAAAGAGGAAGGAAAAGTATTTTTCTTTATTGGTAGCATAATGAGTTGCCCTTGGATAAAGAAAGCACATCACATCTATTTTTTTATCAAATATGGGATGTAGTGACCTTGGAATCTATTCTCTCTATATCCGAGTTGTGTCCATGTACGTTTTATTTATTCTTCCAAACATATGGAGAGTTTGCATTGCCTCTGGCCGTAGACTTATGGTTAATGTCATGCTACCTAAGTCTAATAATATTTCATGATTTTTTCAAAGGGAATTTTCACTCAACCTGAGTGATCCCCTCTGCCAATTTGTCTCTACCCTCATGCATCTTGAATGTCCAATCAAGTCCTTAATTACAATCAATGAAGCCTTCGGTCCAATCATCAAGATTATCTAGTCCGCTGACCGACAAGCCATGAAGACCTCGGGTAGTCTTGATTGTACACTCATATTACCTCCTACCTAAGTTTTGAATATTTTGAAGTTGTTTTCTCGAACTCTGAAGATCTCATCTCTAGCCATCGGGCTAAATTATCGACTTCTGGGAGGTGGATACTCTATATGTATATCTTTTGATTTGAGATGTAGCCATTGTGTGTCTGCATGGATACTCTTTATAGTTATGACATGGATCTATAGTGTATTTAGTTGGTAGCCATGATTTTATTTTATTCAGAGCATGGGTATACCCAGCCTCGGTGAACATTGTTATTTTCAGAGACTACACCTCAAAGGTTCGATCCTGGGCTCAATAGATTCGACACATCAGAGTAAAGATTGGTAATGTATTTCGACCATGGATGCTCTTAAAGGCCTCACACATTAGGGGCATCTGTTATGGCACCCTAAATTTTACCATACATGCTTACACGGCATTCAGGCCATCGCGAGTCCTTCTTTTCAAAGCACTCTTGAACAACTCTTTGAAAATCCTCTTTTATAAAGGCCCGCACACCCTACTCAGCTGTAATGGTGTACGTGCTAGTTTACCTAAACAACACATGGATGACAAAACCATGAAAAGGAAGAGAAGTTGTCGATGGAACACAAAAGCTGGGTGGAGTTAACTAAAACTCCCAGCCATGCATGGCCGAGGGTCCATCAAATACCTAGCTCCTTCTAGCCTATAAAGAGAATTTAAAGGAGGTCCCATTTGGAGAAGAAAAATATAGCAAAAGAAACTCTACCCATTTATTTATTCGTTGTCCCAGCCCTTTAGCCTTGTGCCAAAGAGATAAAAGCAAAGCCGGTTAGGTCTGATCGAAGAGAAGCCCAGGATCAAGTTCGTGAAGCGATGGCCAGTCTCAACTTTTATTAAAGTTGACTCATTAAGTAATAAAAGTGCTTTTCCCATCCCAATTCATGAGTTATTCATAATTTACCAAGTACATGTTTGAATTCCTAACCCGTTATTCTATAGGTAGTATGCATTTGTAGTTGTTTCTTGTCTTGTATGGAAGTCAACATTGGAAAGGAGAACCACGAACAAGTAATCAAGTGAAACAAGGGATCGACATCGAACACTTTGGAGGAATGAGGTAGGTCGATCTAGCCATGAATTTATTAAAAAGAAATGGGATTTAAGTCGGGAGACGAAGGTAGAAAGTAGATTTTCTATAGGTCATATATACATGCAAAGTCTAAACTCTATTCGCTAGTCCATAGGGAGATTTTCCCTCTGTGAAATTGAGATCAAATTACATACTTAGAAAATTACTGGTCTTCATGAATTGGGGACTGGAAAAAAACTTTCTCTTTAATGCACTTTGAATGAGTCAACTTACAAAAAGTTGAGACCGACCACCACTCATCGAACGATCTGGGGCTCCTCTTCAACTATCCTCAAATTTCTTTGCTTTGTATCTACTTTGGCACAAGGAAGGCTAAAGGTTGGGACAATGGGAATACATAAAATGGTAAGAGTTTCTTTGCTATATTTTTTCTTTTCAAAATGGGACCCCTACCCCTTCTTTTATAGTCTAGAAGGAGATAGGTATTTGGGCAAACCCTCAACCATGCATGGTAGGGAGTTTCAGTTAACTTTCCCATAGCTTTTGTGTTTCATCGACAACTTTCATTTTTTCATACTTTTATCATTCCACGTGGATTGTTTTGGGTGACTAGTGTGTACCGCATGAGGTAGTGGGTAGAAGTCGTGGGCATTTATAAAGAGTTTTCAAAGAGTTGTTCGTGGTGCTTTTGATGAAGGGATGCGAGATGGCACGATGCGGTGGCATGTGGTGAAATTTGGGGTTATAACCGTGCCCTATTGAGTTGAGGAAGAGCATCGATGGTGAGAAATACATTGCAATCTTGATGCGAATTGAGCCAAATCAACAGGAGGTACCATCTGTAAAGCAAGAAATCGCCAGGAAACTGCTCCATTCTCGGGAATAAAAATGAATCATTTCTACAATCAATGCCTATAATTCATGTCATATAACTATATAAAATGGATGACTTAATACACAATAAAGCTACATCTTGAAATCAAAGAAGATATACATATCAGAGTATCAATCTTCTAGAAGTTGATACGGCATGATGGCTAGAGATAAGATCATCTTCGGCTGGAAAAACAACTTTAAAATCTTCTAAACTCGGGTAGAGTGTAATATGAATGTACGACTGTACTACCCAGGGGTCTTCGACGGCTCGTTGGTTTTGGACTTGATAATCTTGTTGATTGGACTGAAGGCTTCAGTGTTTTTTGAACAAGGAATTGATTGGTCTTTTAGGTTGGTCAGGCATGAGGACAAGAGAAAAGTTGCAGAAGGGCCGACTCAAGTTATGACAAATGATGAGACTCAAGTGGCATGGCATTAATCATAAGTCTACAAAGCTGAGGTCAACAAACTTCTCCGCTATGTTGGAAAAATATTAACGATGGAGGAATTTCTTCGATAAAGAATAGACCTGATCTACCCCATCTATGGTTGATAAACAAAGCGAACGGTGTTAGCACATCAGAGCGTCGTATGCTACAAAATAAAAATACTTTCCACCTCTTTAGTATATTGATATGTTTTGTCTTTTCAATAATTGAAAGAATAAAGAATATTACTACAATGGAGAATGAGTATTTCAAACGCTACAAGCTCAAGGCTTAAAGGAAAATATTGTTCTAGTATCATGATGCCGAGAAAAATCCTCGGTGGCGAGATGTTAAAATCTTGGCTCGTGATACAAGGCCTGATATAGGTATGCAAATCTTGGTTAAAAAACTTACCCGCGATGGTAATGTCCTTGCGATGTAAGTTTAGCGGGCCCGGAGAATTAGCTGGTGGTTTTGATTTGAAATTTTGAAAAAAACATAAAAGAGACTCCGTTGGGGTACCTTTTTGAAGGTAGTCAAGTCAGTTCGAAAAATCCATAAACTAGCACCAGCAAGATGTCTATTCAAAACCATTTTAATGAGTGTGATAAGGAAAAGATCACTCAGCAGTTTTTCATTTTAATGAATCACGAAAAAGATTAACTATGGACTCAAAATAGGACTATTCTTCTAGACCAATTTAGCAAGTGTGAAAGAAAAGGTCCTTTCGGCAGTCTTTTTCCATTTTATGAGTGCGAAAGGAAGCAACTATATATGAGACTCGGGTGAAGGTTCCTTCTTCGTAAGTTTAGTCCCTCGGGCCCCAAAAAAGGGTTAAAGTATGAGGAGAGTACTCTTCTAGTGAACTGAAGTTCATAGAGTATACCTTTGTTAGTAAAATTGACCATCAGGGTAGAAAGAGTAAACTACCATAGGATAGGCGATGCCTTCAAAAATTCCAGTTTAACTTGGCGTGAAAGGCCACAAAGATCGTGGCAATATTTTCATATTTAGAGATGCGAAAGGGGCTTAAAAGAAGGCCCGTTATTTTTAGAATCTGAGGGTGAGGTCAGGAGCGAAGAAGAATTATGTAAATGAGGCTCAAACTCATATTAAGGAAATACTATAAGGACTCCCGATCCTACATTTTTTTAGAGACGGCATGGACACCATAGTGCAAGTGGGAACTACCTAGGGCTCTACCACCAAGTTGCAACACTTATAAATAAGATATGATAGTTCCATGTCACAATCTGATGGGACCAATCCTATGGCAAAGATTAAAAAGACAACGAGAATGCACAAATCATGTTGAAGCCTAACCTATATGCTTAAGTTGATCCTCAGAGAAAAATTTCATGGATCGTCGAAAATAATCAAAACTCCCTAAAATTGTCCCAATACTCGATCAAATACCTCCTATGCAACTATTGGATCACTCTAAATGGTTTTGGTATAAATAAAATGATAAGGAGGCGAAAAGTGACAAAAAGAGGCCAAAAAGTCTATAAATAGAAAATGGCAGCACATTATCACCATTGCTTTTTTGGAAATTGACTTTGGAGCCAAAGACCCCCTTTGATAAAAATGGTGATTCCGGGAGATACAATGAATGGCTCAAACACATGCGGACCAAGTAGTACAAACTCCCTATCTAGCTATTCAATTCTTGATTTTTCTTTTCATTTCATTTTTGGGTGGGCATCGACCTTTAAAGACAGAGCCCTAGATCCCATGCGGGTTGTCTCTGGACAGACCGATGGGACTATCACCTAGACATCACACATGCACCTCCCTTCATAGAAAAAATTAAAAACTCACTCACCCTCACAGACCTTGTTGTGTTGGGAGGATGTATGTCCAATGGAGGAAAGGGAGCACAAAGAATTTGGTGAGTTGGTTGCGGGAGATCGAACACGAGTAGCGTTAATGCAGTAATGGGTTGTTAAAGTTCTTCCTATTTCCTTTTATGCGGCTGCAAACAAGGAGTTCAGATGCCTTGGTTGACTATTGGCACCACGATGTAGAGGCTTTATGCTAGAGGTGCCGCAATGTTGTGAGGTACTTTACCAGCGAGGATGTCTACTTTTGATTGGCACTCTTCGGGAGAGGGGCAATCAACCGGGGATGTTTCCATTGGGGCGCATAACGCCAGAGGTGATAGCCACGCTGCGGTAGGACAAACCTGTTGATCTCGGTTTCTATAAACAAGATCACTAACCTATGTTGCAAGACAATTTTATCGCTCATTGGGAGGATTATCGGTTTAACGTCCTTGCATCAGGCGTCCGTATACCGGATGAAGCTATGTTGTCGATTCTTGAATGCACAAATATTCATTTGGAGTACCCACGATGCTGGAGTGCATGAAAGTGTGATTGCCATCAGCGGACATAGAGGAACTTCGGGTTACGGATTATCTTGTGCTCGTTCTTTTTTGAGAGTTCAAGTTTTAGTCTCCGGGTCATGAGTACTAGGACCTTAAGGGCTCTTTTCATACTAATATTAGATGGGCATTCTTCTTTGTTGTGGCGGTGGTGGAAGGCCAATAGGTCCTTCGATGATGACTTTTTCATGGCTATCACCGGATCCCGGTTATAGAGGACTACCCTATGTCGGGATTGATTTTTGAAGGGCAGGAGATACTAATACCTCTGGTGAGGAGCGAGGGGAGATGGGTGATTCTCCACCTTTGTAGTTTTTGTTGTATATGTATGTAATTTTTATGTCATTTTTTTTATATATCATCATTTTTTATATGCTAGAGTATTTGATGGATATACATTTATTGCATCTGGTGTGGGACAGTGTGACTTGCAATTATGCAAGGAACATCATTAGATCTCGACCAAAGACGCTGTTGACTTCATTGTTGTCGGGGATTGGCCGATAGAAGGAGAACTCAGGTTAGAGGCGAGAGAGTACTTAGATGAGTTGAGAGGAACTTTACCGCACTCACTTTCGCCTGATCCCAATGGCAGAGGTTGAGGACCTGCCGCCATCCATGTGACCTCATGTAGTGGGGGCACCTGGACATGGGTTAGATTGTTTAGGCATTTAGCCCATGATGTGGACTAGTATAATAGGGCCCGCAAATTTTGAACCTATTTAGAAATTTTACGTGCCACAAGCATTACTTATATATATTGTTTGAGGGCATAAATACGTGACTCGTTACTAGTCTTATTTTTGAGGGGCTTTGTGTCCATCTATGTACTCTGGATTACTTTATGATATATATATGGTTTTGTTTTTGTTTTTTATGGATCGTGTGAATAAAATGTATTCACATGCTTGTAGTGTGTTCTTTCATATATGTGCAGGATGCCAATCTAAAATTTGGTTATCTAGAGTATGCGTAACTTGGTTTAATATCCTAAGAGCACATGAAAATATGTAATATAATCAAAGTTTTGTTCTAAAGGGGCGTACCCGTGTCGATTGTTAAGTTGGATCAGACCCGGTTTTGCTACCTTAGCGAGACCCAACTAGTTGGCGTTGATGGGCAGAAGATGGGAGATAGCCAATGACAAAGCGTCCGCGGCGATTCAATAGCGCACTATGCTTTCGGCGACATTATTTGTGGTGTCACTAAGAATATGCTATACAAGGAAGATAACAATTGGCCTTGAAGTGTGAATATTACCCAAGTTGTGGAGGCAAGCCTCAGAGTGTGTTGACTAGCACCATCGCATATCCAGCAAACACCTCGAATCACTTGGCATATGCTTACACCGGTGATGAAATATAATATCAACGACACATCCATAAAACTAAAAGAGCTAAAAGTAATAGCAAAGAGACTATACATATGTTACAAGTTGCCCACCGGTGGCCTACCTGAGTAATACTTCTTGAGTAGAGCCCATTTCTGAGCTCGCCGAAAGCATTTCCTTCAAAATCAACAAGATGATAGAACCCTTTTTAATACCTCTTTTATGATGAAAGATCCGAACCACATGGGTTTGAATTATCCACGCTCCCTAGGGGAGTCTTTATCTTGAGTAGTAGACTAAAGACAAAGGTTGCCTTCGAGGAGAAAAGCGAGGATGATGAACAAACCTATCATCACGACGCTTGACCTTATGTTTGTGAGCCTCGTTGGCTAGGGATGCATCACGACGTTGTTCATTGATTTGCTCAAGGTATACTAACTATTCCTCAAGTGGAGAAGTGTCGGTCAATAATTATCTTTGCCAAATTTAGAGATGGGATCTTACTTTCGATGGGCAATTTGCCTCCAGCCGATAAATGAGTTGAAAAGGTGAAAATCGGTTCGCGGTCTTAGCCGGTGTTCGGTAAGCCCATAATGCAAATTATAACATCAAATGCCAATTTGGCATTTTGGGATTGATAGTTCGTTGTAAAATAGTCTTAAAGTTTGTTTGCGACCTCCACGCCCATTTTCTTGGTGATAGGGTGATGAATGTTCTTTCCATAACCCGAAGATTTGATGTTAACTTTCGATGCATCATTTGGTTATGAAAGTGACTATGGTCGATTGAGAATGATCCGGATGGATGTCGGTGGCCCTCCCACCTATTCCAAGCATCAGCAGTTTTCTCGACATTTTGGCAATTTACTATTTTTTAGGTGTTTGGTCCCCGAGCAGGTAGTTTGGGAAAACCTAACTTGATGTTTTTTGGGGTATGTTCGCGGTTGCAAAATTTCATCATGGAATTTTTGTCAACAGTTGTTAACAGTCCTCCTCGGATAAAGATCTTTCAACGAGCTGATATATGACTACCATGGAGGTCGTACACAAAAGTTACGACCACGGGAAGTTGATGTATCACTTACCCAAGCAGGGCCCACATGACTTTTAGCTTCATCTCTCCTAGGGTTAGGTTTTGGATAATGTCTAGGACTTTTTGGCATTTCCTCTTTATTGTAAAAAGGCCTTGAGCCTCATTGTAACTCTCTTCTTGTGAATCTTGGCTGTAGGCTTTATCTCTTTTCGGAGATAAGATGCCACCATTCAACAAGCTTGTTTCCATTTGCATTTCTGATTTCAACTTATTTGTTATTTAATAGAAAACCCGTTTTACTATATCTACGGTATTTTTTGTGTTAAGAACTTGTCAATAATCGGTATTCATTTAGTTATGCTCATAAAACCTATCCCGGTGGTATCAGGCAGTCTGCTCATATAGATCTTAAGTACATGTCCCCAAGATTGAATTACAAAAGAATTGGAGCCTCGAGCTTGTTCTCTTGAACGAAAATACTCGCCAAAGCGACCTTGACCTCTCATGGTGGGAAAAAAGAAAGATGATGGGAAGTCCTTTCAAGCTGACCCAGTTGAAGGCCCTCATAGCAGGCAAGAATGATGGAGCCGGTTGCTTAAATCCTTGGCCATTCTGCTTGGTGAAGCTTATCTTCTTCAAGCCGGAGAAAAAGCCTTCCAAGGTATAAATAAACTGATATTCTGTTTGAGAGGTCAGGATAGAGCCTTGAATCTGTAGACAAAGTGGTTGAATCTACTAGAGGTATTTTTCACATTCATAGAATTACCGAATAGAAAAAAGATTGCTTTTGCGCTCCTCAAAGCGTTCCCCATGTCAAGATTGGTGGGAAACTTTCTGTTGAGCAAAAGGAAGCGAGAGAAACCTCATTATTTGGAGTCCGTACTGGGAATCAGCCGGGGATCTTATTAAGAACAATACTACCTGTCAGGAAGTTATGATGACCTATATACCAAATGGACCTACGGCAAGAAAAGAGATAGCGATTGCCCGATTCCTAAAATATATTCCATACCTTCGCACCAAGTTGGGTATCAAAGATTAGAACATACGGTTACTCAAGTATCGCGGTTCTCTGCATAGATTTATCCAGACCGAAATGGAATTTGGACATCTCATCCTTGGGTGCGGCCTTTCGATATGTCATCAAAATCGAGATGAAGATTAAATAAAAGATGTGATAGTTTGGGTTTGTGAACCTCTCACAACAGAAGCAGGGCATGGGTAACTCTAACTTGTAGAACAAAGGACAGATAAAAGACAGACAACTGCATGAAAACTAGTCCAGTCTGGAAGAAAAGAAGGACACCAAAATTACAAAGAAAGATACCGGGAAGAGATGCGACTTCCATAAGAGCCCTTGGCATAACTGCTGTTGTGTAAATCAAAAGTGGTTGGTGGTTGAAGTTAAAGAAATATCGCGTCGGATCTTGATTACGACTCAGAGCCGGAGACGAGAAGGAAAACAAATCATTGGCGAGAACCCAATGCCATGATAGCCACCAAAACTCCGACCTAATTGTGAACCCGGGGCAGGCGAAGAAAGGAGAAACCTCTTCCATTCCTGAGATGTGGGTAAAAGGCACCCGCTACACTTCATGTCTTCGTGGATAAATTGTGAGAAGAACCTCATCTGTGAGAGATGCGTCAAGCGGTTGGACTATCAGCAACACGCACCCACAACCCTACACCATTGGATGGCTCGCTTGAAGGCGATCTCCATTGACCAACGGTCGCCGATTGTATGGCATCAATCCCTTCAAAGATGAGGTAACAATGTGATGTTGCTCCTCTCGAAGTTTGTGATGTTCTTTTGGGCCAAGCCTTATTTATGGAAGCGTCATGGTGTATATGAGGTCTGGAAAGCCTCGTAGTGTTATTATTACTGAGTGAAATTGTTATACGGGATATAAGCTGATCCCACCTAGTGCTCTTTCTTTGATCTCTACTAAGAAACGTCGGAAGGTCATTTCTGAGACTGGGAAATTTTTCTTCTTAGTGATTATGCGGAGATAAGCGAAGATCGCGACCACATCATCCGGGGTTTAAGCGGCGACCTCTCCACAACTGACGAGTAAGGCCAAAAATGCATTGGAAGAATACTGGATATATTCTCCTCACCCTCTGAGGTACCTCTGCTTTGCCAGGTCAGCACCCATCGATCTGACCCCGTACAGCGCTTAATGGACCGATCTCGTAGCTCTTTGTTAGAATTGAGGAGATCAAGAGACAAATCAAAGAATTGCTCCACAAGGGCACATCCGCCCTAGCTCATCACCTTAAAGGAGCCCAATCATGCTGATGCGGAAGAAAGATGGAACGGCGACTGCAGCTTATTGATTACGGTCACGAATAAAATCTTGTCGAAGCGGTGCGATTCCGAATCGATGAACTCCTTAGTCAACTCACGGGGGCCAAATAGCCCGGTAAAGATTGATCTAAAATTAAGTTTACCACGGTCCCGTCTAGAACAAAAAAGCGGATGTATGGAAAGTAGCCTTCCAAGTCGGAAGGGACTTTTGAATGGTTGGTTATGTCCTTTGGTTTGACAAATGTTTCGGCCACTTTCATGAGGATGATGGATGATATCTCGACATTCACCAATAATTTTGTAGTGGTATGCACGGATGTATTCAATTCTGACAAGACTTGGTAGAACACTTGCCGGCATATTGAGTTACTGCACCTAGCAGCGGCCTAAAGCTATCGCCAACTGGAAAAATGTTCACCGGCATGGGGTCCGATACTGAGCTACATCATTGATCTGACGCCAGTACATGTGAATCGACCAAGATCCAGAATCATGTCAAGTGGCTAGCTAACAACACTCAGCAGGCTTCCAGACTTCTTGGGACTTTTGGAATTTCTACGCTGAGTTAGGTGTTGGAGTTGTCTTTTCCCATATTGCATGGGCCCTCATTAAAGTAACCAAGGGTGGTGGTAAAGGCAAGAATGGCGTAAATTTGGTCCAACAGCAAGCATTGATGGTGTTGAAGCGGTAGAAACGTACCGTGATGCCTGCTACCGGACACTGCGGCATCCTTTGAGATAGAGACGGATGCTTCAGGACTATCTTGCAATGGTGGCCGTTCTGCTCCGGTGACCACCCACTGTGTCCTACCATGGCGAGAGATTGCTGACCGGATCTTGTCAGAAGTAAAAGTACCTACTTATGACAAGAGAATTTACTCCATTATTGCAAGCATGCATGATGGAACATTGTCTTGGGAAGAGGCGATCATCCACCGCGATGCAAACCACTGCCGGTTCATGCATACACAGGGAAAATTGAGGAATGACCGCCATCAAAAGTGGTCCACATGCTACAACAATTCCACCTCAACATCAGAGTATAAAAGCGAGGCCTGTCCAGCGTCATTTGTTGCCTCATTGACCCAGCCGATTAGCGGCCTCCTGCAGTTCTAGAATCTCGCGGCCATGAGACATCTGGATAGCCCCAACTCTATGAGACGGAGGACCTAACCATACCACCTACCAAATGTTGAGTTACCGCTTAACGGTTATTCGGTAATTTCTATCTTCGGGATGGGTTGTTGTGTCGTTTGGGCCATATCTGTGTTCCATCAAGCGAGCATGTGAATTTTATTTGGGAAGCTCATTACAATTGGGTGTTAGGACACTTTGGTGTCGAAAAAACTGATGCGATACTCTGGCTTATTCTCTTTTGATCCGAAACCCGGCGGAGATCGGCAAATATGTCGGTCTTGCACTGCAACGTATTGCCAAACCGTGTAAGAAAACGGGGCTATACACCCCTCTTCCTACCTAACGGTCGCGGGAATCATCTCCAATGGACTACATGTCGAGACTCCAGTCCGCAAAGCGAGAGCGTATTGTTTTTGAGTTTGTTGATCACTTTTCTAAGATAAGGATTATGGTCACGTGCAACAAGAGAATCACAACAGAGGCCTTTACTTGGCGAAACTCTTGTTTGAGCAGATGCAGGTACATTTGAATCCCAAATATTGTCAGTTCGGATAGTCGATTTCGACACATTAAGTCGGGCCTAAGTCCTTCTTTGGACACCAAGCTCACAAATCCGGCCTTCCACCCCCGAACCCAGTTAAGCCAAACCGAGGTTATCATCGAATGATTGTGCCTTAATCGCCATAATACAATTCCAAGAACCCTGCACATGGGATGAAGCCTTCCCTATGTCCGGCATAGCTAGCCAAGACCTTGCATGCGCTCAGCAAGCCACGGCCCTTTTCAGGTTGGGTTGGGATTCCAAACATTAGGTCCCTGGGCTCTTGCACTATGCGGTCACCTCACGGCGGCTTCGTCTCCTGCTCCAGAGATGACAAGCCACGAGGGTTCCTGCGGATTAGAAGCACATTGGCAGGCAAGGTTAGGATATCCACCACAAAAGTCAGTAGCCGATTGCGTCAACATATAATTCAAATCGACAAAGTTAGTTATCGATATAGTCATCGGGATAATGTCTTCTTCCGCGCCCGGTGTTCCAGCGTGGATCTACTTAAGCCCTTATTTCCCACCGTTATTGGACACCTCGGAAGTAGCGAGCGGTGACACCAACGGAGCTCAACCAGAGCACGCCCATAAGGGCATCCAATGATGCAGTTAATAGACGGACAAATCAAGGGAACTTCGACAACAAAAGATCGGCTTTGTCCAATTCGATCAAAGCGAGGCGGCTCGCACCAAGACAGAGTATGGCTCGCGAGGGGCCAAATTAAATGAGAAATTTCCTCGTCTATTCTGGGGAACTCAACAATGGAGACCATTGCTTCCCTAAGGAGGAGGATTGATCTAGATGGATATCGTTGGCCTCCCACCTTCTCCAACTAGCCCAAAGCAGTTTTCACGACATTTTGGCAATTTACCTATTTTTAGCGATTTTGGTCTGAACTTACAGGCCTTTGGTACGCTTGATGTTTTTGGGGTATATTTCAGGTTTGCAAATTCCGTATGAAATTTTGTCAAAGCACATTTGTAGTCCTCGGATAGATCTTTCCAGCGAGATATCTTGACTAGCGGAATGGTAATGCAAAAAGTTACGATGCACAGGGGAAGTTGATGTACTCCTTACTAAGCGGAGGCCCACATGATTTTTGAAAACCATCTCCAGGGGTTAGGTTTTGGATGTCTAGGACTTTTGGCATTCCTATTTATTGTAAAGGCTAGCCCGAACCTCATTGTAACTCTCTTCTTGCAAATGCGCGCTAGCAGAGCATCTCTTCGAGGAGATAAGTCGCCACCATTCCATGAAGCTTGTTCATTTGCATTTTCACAGTTTCAACTTATTTACTTATTTAATAGAAAACCCGCTTTCTTGTATCTCTGTTATTTTGTGTTAAGCACCTATCAATAACCTGTATTCATTTCATTATGCTCGCCAAAATCCGGATCATAGAATCTCCCTCAGGACACCAAACCTTGCTATTATCTTATTGAATAAAAATAGAGCTTCAGTCTCTCCATCATATTTAAAAATTGGCATAGACTCAACCCACTTAGTAAAGTCTACCAACTTCGATGATATGCATCGGTGCTTGCCTTGCTAAAGGAGGTTGCAAGTAATTAATCAATCCCTCACATGGTGAAGGGACCCGCTTGATGATGATGAGGAAACATGGAGATTGGGATGTGCCCTCATCCAGAAGATTTAGCCCGCGGATATGGCACTTCTTGATCGATTGACTGTCTTTGATAGAGTATCGGCCGGAAAGAAATTTGCTTCGTAGAATCTTTTTATGTTGTTTGCCAACCCAGGACAAATAGTAGCCATAAAAGATCCATTATGAAATCTTTAAGCATGATAACTTCTTCTTCGTTAGTGAGACATCGGTGTAGGATGAAATCTACACCTCTCTAATACAATGTTCTTCAAGTATGGGATAATTCTTAGCACGATGAGTATACATCGGCAGCTCATCGCGAGAAGCGTTAATTGGGGCACTTCAAAGTGCGGAGCCGGATAAGTATATCTCCATACCATGGATCTGAAAGATGTGATCAAAAACATATCTCTCTGGATAGACGATTCTTGAGGCACAATGTCGCCTAACTCAATCGGAAGTTCAAAATAAGTTTTGCGAAGACCGGTGACTTTTTGGACTTTGTTTGAAATGAAGTCTAAGTCAAACTCTTGGAGGATGACTATCAATCTTGATTTTACGCTATTGCTCATCGGCGTCAAAATGTCTTTGGAATGGATTCATGACAACAATGATGGAGGTCTTTCGAAATAGAACATAATGAAGGAACCATTGGATTTGAACTGACCTTGAACTAATGCCAACGCAAGTTTTTGATGTGAGAATAATTAAGTTAAGTCCCTCGAGGCCCTCATTTCGGGTAATATAGATCACATGATGCAGTAGAACAAATCATCTTCACGAACTAAAACCATGCCAATGGTTTGGCTTCTGTACAACCCGGATACAATAAGAAATATTTGTTATAGTTCGGTGACTGGAGAAGAGGGGTAGTTGTGAGTACATGTTTTAATGCGGTGAAAGAGCATTGAGAATTACACCGTCCGATAAAGGGAGCGTCTTTTTAAAGAGATGCATAAATCCCTTAGTGATTTGAGCATAGTTGGTGATGAAGCGTCGTAAAAAGTTTGCATTGCCTTGTAGACTCTGAAGTTGAAGGATTGTACATGGGGCGGGGCAACTGAATTATTGCCTCAACCTTGAGAGGGTCGAGCATGATCCTGTTGTTGACACTGTGAAACCTAACAATCATCCTAATGTTATTCATAAAAGCTGCACTTGTTCTGATTCAGGTGAATCTGAAAGTAGCGATAGCGTTCGAAGATAGTCGGAGGTGTGTGGGATGATCCATTCTCTTTGATATTGTGATGCTAAATCATCTAAATAAGTCTCGACCTTAATAGTCGAGGTCATGAAAAGCAAAAGACATGGCCAGCTGGAAAGTGGCTCCAACATTTTTGAGATCAAAAGGCATTTTACAATATGTGAATGTACCCCATGAAGCGAGATGAATGTCATTTTGTCTTGGTCTTGAGTTTGATTTAGTTGATTATATCAGAAAAACCCCGTCCATGAAAGAAAACATGGCACTGCATTCATCAATAGTCTGAACCAATGGCGGTGTGGAAAATTATCTTTTAAGGACATGCCTTGTTCAAATCATAGAAGTCGATACATACACGAATGCGTGCCTTGTTTTTTATTGACCATCATAGGGTTTGATACCCATTGGGTCAAATGGATAGGATATAAACCCACCTTTAGCAATTTCTCAACCTCAACCATATTAGCTCTTCTTTCTTAGGATTCATTGGATGGGCTTACTGCTAAATAGGCTTATGGGATAAAGTATGATTTCATTTTCAACTATTCTTGGATCGATGCAGCATTCTGATAGGACGAGGCAAAAACATCGAATTCTTTGAAAAGATTTGTATAAATTTAATCTCTTCAAAGGAGTAGTCGCTTTCATGAAGACATTCTCGGCCTTGAGGTTTGGGAGAATATTGATCGGTAAGGTTTCGGCGATAGTTTCCATATTACCCACAGCATAAACCTCATTATTAGCCAGCTAAAGTTAATAGGACAAGACTTCTCTCGATCATGGTCACGATGAATTCTCCTACCTCAATTCAACATAACTCACAGGAGGAAGCATGAGTCGTGATGAAAGATCTTCCGGTTTATCCAAACTAGTCATGCTTCAATTATTGCTTCATCAGGAGGAAATATTAATTCTAACGAATCAATGTGAAGCGAAAGTGCTGACTAAACAAGCTCTAGAAATTAAGATCTAGCAGCTTCGCGAGTTGGATCGGTGTGAGAATTTGAAGTTTGTTGGACTAAAGAATATGCCACTTAATTTTGTGGACCAAGGGGCATGGACATGCCTAGGTTCCCTATCTCATTCATCATGGTTGATGGGGAAGGAAGTATCCACCGATCATCGAAGTAAGTCGTGCGAGAATGAAAATTGAAAAATACCAACCTTATGGTGATTGGATATAAATTTGATATGTATGAGGGCGGTGTCGAAGGTACCCATCAAAAGTGTTTCATTAACTCCTATGTTGACGACAACTGGTTGAGGATTATCGATCATTGGATGATAGATGCCCCCAAAGCTGGGTCGAGTCTAGAGAAGGACAATTGATTGTTGGTCACTATCCGACCCTCATGGAAACAACAAGACCCGGAAAATTGTAGCAATCACAACTTGCATGGCATAAGTCAACTCCTTCCTAACAAGAGGTTATAGTCGAGAGAATCTTCCTCTGTAAAACACAGTGCCTCCTAGCGCATGGGAAGAAGAACTACACCATGTAGTGAAGAGCGTAATCTGACGATGGTGAGAGAGTAGGTAATGACTTGGGTTGGTCTATGGCTTTCCAACATGCCAATGACATCATGCATGTTGAGGCTCCCTCATCAACCATGCGGAAGTATTCCATGTAAAATTTTCATAGGATAAGCCACTACTATCTGGCAGCTACATGGTAAGGTAGACTAGGTTTTAAGTCAGTTGTATCAGCATGATCGTTCCTGAATTACAAGTCACCGGTAGAGCCTAAAGTGTTGCTGGACTTTCTCACGAAGGGCATCTTTGGAGGACTTCAAGAGGAAAGACATCGCACAAGGGTTTGTGATAAATCTTCCGCCACAAAGTAGTTCTAGGCGGCCCTTCGCGTTGGGTTATGAGATTCCCGCAGAATTCACCTTTTTGGAATGCATTAATCGTTGTTTGTCCCAACATCTTCTCAATATGTAGATGAAGAGATGGGAGATCGTAGCTTCTTTACCCTTCTCGAAGTGCTTGGTTTGCACCTAGTCATGCGCTCTAGTTGATATAAAAAGTCACCCCTAACCATATATAAGTTCACGAATGAATCGCGAGTTAATTCGGGCGTAGATCTGAGGTTCTGGGCGCGCCTCGCCGGTGCTTCGGAAACTGATTGATTTTCACATGCTAAAATGGATTGAATCATAACTGCTTTGTTGTGCTATGTCACAAAATTTTGGGCCTCTGCAAGTCGAGGATGGAAATATGGAATTCGAACAATTCTTCCACTGAAGTTTCATGGATACCTCGCCTTTCATTTTGCAGTGTTGTCCCTGCCAGCATTATGATTGGGTTTTAACCCCTTTCGCTTCTTTTAGTTGTTTTCTTTCCTTAGGGCTGTTGGGTGGCGCTTTGGGTTCAGTCAATTGTCTTTGTGTGTACACCTCGACGTTTGGGTGGGGCGGCCGAAAAGTAGTATCCTTGGCTAGCCATTGTGTGTTGTATAGATAAATGCTACAAGCTGCTTAGATCAGTGCTCAGTGGGATTTTTGTGTGTTGAACCAACAATACCATCAGCATGTGGTCCATCTCTAAATGGAATTTATCGAGTATTGAGTGTGGTGCATTTGGCAAGATGTTGTATAATAAATGGTGAGAATAAATGAGCTCAATTTGTTGATGTCTCATAATGGCATCTTCTTGAGAGAATACACCCAATGTTACGTGTTTGGATAACTCACGGACCAAATGCTTAGGAACCACTCAAGCGAGAATCTTTGAGGTGGGACCTAGTACCTTGATTAGACTGCTTGGCATCTCCATTCTCGGATGTAATCATAGATATGGTCATCCTTTGTTTTCCCAAAGTTGTCCAGCAATTCGGTGACGGCATCATATCTCACAGGTAATTGGAAATGGTTTAGGAAAGCCATTGTGACTCACCGAAGGAAGAGTATCTTGACAATCGAGCTCAATGTACCATTTGAACCTCCCAATGAAATCCCCGTTAGAACAATCATAGTATCTGAAGTCATCTTTAATGGATTAGATGAGCACCAAAGATGAAGGTAGTCACATGATCACCCTAGACCTTTGTTAAGCTTGGCTTTGAACTTTGGAATTTCACGAAGGAAACTTCATCGACATAGGAGGCCAACAGGATCGTAACAAATGGGTTCATTCAACAATAGTATCCATCGGCAGAAGTGCAAAGTCGCGGAAAGGTAGTTGGAGTTGTTGGTGGAAGTAACTAAGGAAAAAAGGGTACGGAGTTTGGTGGCAGCTTAAATTGCGAGGAAAAGTTTAATTTCTTTGGCCCGGCTGAGTAGAAACCATTGGCCACTGATGAACATCACCGGATTTTGCATATGTGGAGACATCATCGGTCGATTTCCCAAATAGGACATAGATGGTTGGGCATGCATTATATTCAAAGGACTCTAGGAAGGGATTGCCCATGTTGGTCCCATAGGGATGGAAATAATGTAGTTTATGCAGGAGAATGCAGATGGTCTCTGATGTGGCGAGGCGACCGAATGAGGGCATCATAGAAGATAGCCGAAGACAGCGATATGATTTTACTTCTAGAAGAGTAGAATGCATTTCTGGGAGGTACCGATGAGGTCTCTACGGTCGACGAGCAGGAGCGACACGGAGCGCGGGACGTCATCCGAGGCAAGCGAAAGGCAACGATATGATTTTTACTTCTAGTAGAGTAGAATGCATTTGGATGTATGTTTAGATCTGTATGTGAATGGGTAACCGTTGTGAATGTTATACTTCTCTTGAAAGGAAAACTCTGTTTCGTTGGGTAATTTGAATGCCTTCTGTTTTATTTATTGGCCCAAAGGGTTCAGACCCATTCTGGCAATTCGAATGCTATTTGTTTTGCTTATTGATCATGCAGGTTTTAAACTCATTTTAATCTCTGGCAATTCGTTTTCATCTCTGGCAATTCATTTTCACCTCTGGCAACTCGTTTTTAACCTCTGGAAACTCATTTTAATCTCTGGCAATTCGTTTTCATCTCTGGCAATTCCTTTTCACCTCTGGCAACTCATTTTAATCTCTGGCAATTCGTTTTCATCTCTGGCAATTCGTTTTCACCTCTGACAATTCGTTTTTAACCTCTGGCAACTCATTTTAATCTCTGGCAATTCGTTTTCACCTCTGGCAATTCATTTTTAACCTATGGCAACTCATTTTAATCTCTGGCAATTCGTTTTCATCTATGGCAATTTTTTTTTAACCTCTGGCAACTCATTTTAATCTATGGCAATTCATTTTAACCTTGCAGTTCATTTTAATCCTGACAATTCGTCTGTGTTAACATTCTTTCTAGTTTTATGAATCTTTCCATTTTGATTTGGATTTCATGTTGTTAGTTTTCGGTTCACCAATGAATATTGAGATTTGGATTTAATGTTTGTAATTTTTATTTTAGTTGAATCAGAGATAACTGTGATAATTACAGTTCGTGGACTCGTATTGAATCATTCAGACCTACCATTCTCTATAGTTTAACGCTGAGATCGACGTTGGACATTTTGCTAGAAAGGAAATAAAACTGTCTCTAAAAACTTTGACCAGTGGCTTTACCAAACCTTCCACAGAGACTACAGTAGAGAAACCATGATTACTTGGTATGTGCACACGTTTTGGCCTGTCTCTATAACAGTTATATATTTATTTATGGAAAGTTTCTAACAGTTTATATATTGTCTTCCAAAATTTTATATATTTATATAAAATGAGTGTATATATATTTATATATGGACAGTTTCTAACCCTGATGTCACATTGTTATCTTTAATTGACGTTAATTGTAATATGAGGTTATCTCTATCTATTGACAATGAGTATTGACTTTTAAGCTTGTCTTTTTAAAGAAACATATCGCTATTTTATACATTGTCTTTCTAAAAGTCGATACCTTTACATGTGACATGTTTAATTATGGTCATTTTTATATATGGACGGTTTTTAACCATGATGTCACATGGTAATTTATTTATGATGTTGTTATATATATTGTCATTTTAGATGTATTAGTTTTTAAATATTGGCATTTTAAAATATGGATATTTGGTACAATGTTCTTTTTAATTATGGTTATATTTACACATGGTCATTTAAATATCGTTGTTGTTATGTATTTACGTTTTCAATTATGATGTCATATTGTTATTTTTAAAGTCGGATGTTATTTATATATATTGAGGTTATTTTATGTATTGACATGATGTTTGGTATTTTTTGATATGATGTTATTTTTAACATGATGATTGTTACTTTTAAACATGATGTTATTCATAATAGTATGTTATATATAAATGCAAGTTTATTTTTATAAGTATTTATACGCATGAGGTTATTCATATATTGAGGTTATTTATAAATAGGAGGCTAAATATGAGGTTACTTATTGCATTACAAGGAAATTTATGATCCTAAATGACATCGAATAGTGAGCTCCTCACGAATATTTGAAATGTTTTTATCTTGTAAGGTCATTATAATTTGGTGGATGTAACATATACGAGGTATTGTAATTGTAAGATCATGGCCCGGATATGTGAGATAAATGAAAGGTGTTTAATAATTCATGGCATTGTTATTGTAACTTCCATCGTTAATAATAACATATATGGTGTAATCACCTTGATTTGAGTACAATAGATTACACGGAGTTCGTAAATGAGGGTTGTTGTTCATTTGATTAATGTTGAACTTGGGTTTCGTGGTTGGAGTCCTTTTGTCACACGCCTTCCGTGAGGGACGTATTTGTTCTTCTTGTTTATGTTGTACTTGATAGTATTCCCTTGGTTGCTTGGTTGGTTGTGTCGGGCGGGATATAGACACCTCTTGTAGCTTAGTATATATGTCTGTGTGTATCTCCGGTGGAAGGAATCTAGTGTCGTATCAAGAGTCTCGGGTTGTTTAAAGGCACAGTTTCCACTCTTGCAACACACCTGACGGAGATTACTAGTTTCTACCTGAGCAGTCGGCCAGGAGCCTGTCTAATCTTCCTTCGAGAAGACATAAGACTAAAAGCCCTTCTTTTCTGTGCAGAAATAGTAAACTCTACTGATGGATTCTTCCTTCTGTGACTGTACTGTACTTAACACCTGGTGTCGTTTACTGCTTACAACTGCTAATAGTACACCTTATGTCTAGGGGCGTTTATTACTTGTTGTCAGTGTGATATGTCGGGGTCGTCTTGTTGTGTTTGTCTTGCTTACGTCTTGTTCTAGGTCGGGTTACTAGTTTTTTCCTGAGGAGTCGGCCAGGAGCCTGTCTAATCTTCTTTCGAGAAGACATAAGACTAATCGCCCTACTTCTGGTGCAGAAATAGTAACCCTAACACCATGGAATCTTCCCTCTGTGTTCTTACTGTGCACCCCCAGTATGTCTTAATGTTTGTGTAGTGTGCCTTATGCCTATGGTCATATATTGTTGCAACTCCTCGTTGTGTGCCTTCAGTCTTCTTGTGCTGAACATCGTGGTTGCGTCTTGTTTGTCGTCGAGTGGCGACGTAGAGTCAGGTATGTTGTTAATTCTACACGTGCGGACACACCTTACACAAAAAAAAATCTGCACCTGTTATTAGAATGGTTGTCGTTACATTTGGTATCAGAGCCGGTTCTACCCGCGACTTGGGATTCGCTACGACTTTCGTTGTCACGATTGATTTTATTATACTATTGTTGATCAAGTTGATTGTGTGTGTGCAGGTAATCATGCTTAGTGGACGTCGCAGAGGCAGACGACAGGGTGCTAGGGGAAGAGGTGTGACGCCTCCGGCAACATCCACGCCTGAGGGGTCTAACCCCCAGGGAGGCGAGCAGGTTCTCGGATAGGAGAAGATAGCGGTTGGCGATGTGATTGGGATGATGAGGTCCTTTCAACGCATGTCTGAGGCTCTGATCAGCCGATTGGACAGAGAGGAGGCCAGGGCACCGGTAGCCGCTGAGGTTCCGTCGCGTGCAACGGCCATTACAGGTAGCATTCACCGTGAACTCGAGAAGGTAAAATTTTCCGAGTTCTTTGGTGCCCCGGACAGCGCAGCCGCCGAGGCATGGTTGGAGAATATGGTGATGTGCTTCGCACTTCGCGATTATACCTCCAACATGAAGGTCCACATGGTGGTCTTTCAACTAAAGGGGAGCGCTCTTCTATGGTGGAAGACGCTCCTGCCACAGCTGAACATGGTCGTCGAAGACGTGTCATGGGAACTGTTTGAGGAACGGTTCCGAGAGAGGTATCTTTCAGAGGAATTTATTGAGCGTCAACTCAATGAGTTCAACGCATTACGACAGGGAGGTCGTATGGTGCCCGAGTACGAGGCACGTTTTATGGAGATGCTCTGGTATGCTCTGCACCTGAACACTGAGAAGATCAAGGTCAACAGGTTTGTGTTTGGCCTTAATGGAAGCCTGCGTGAAAAGGTTAGGATTCTGATGCCTCAAACCTTGCACGACGATGTCCGAAAGGCCCTCATAGCAGAGGAGGAGCTTATCAGCGGGGGTCAGACCAGGACTCTAGCGAGACCTGCAGGGCAGAGTTCATCTGGTACGCCGCAGTAGCAGACACCAACGAGACATACGCCGGGGTATCGTGGCTTCCAGAGGGGATCCACTTTTGCTACACCACGAAAACCTCCGCCTCAGCAACGGACACCTTATCGAGGACCACAGCACCAGTAGCAGCGTCACCCGCAGCAGCAACAGTTTAGGCTTGTTCAGTAGAACAGACCGGGTTTCCAGGCCAGTGGGCCGTCATCCTCTACTTCGGGTACCAGGACTACTGGGCCGAAGAAGGGGTGTTGGACGTGTGAGGATCCAAACTACCAGCGCGACTGTCCTGTGGAGAGGACCAGAGCATCTGGATCAGCCGGACCCACTACAGTGGGAGATATGGGCAAGGCCCATCGGATTCACGCAGCGGTGAATAACCGCCAGGCAGAGCACCAGTCGACTGTTCTCGAGACAACAAGTACCGTCGCTGACTAAACCCTTAGTATTTTGATAGACCCTGGTGCTACTGAGAGTTTCATTTCTGGTGCAACACTAAAAAAAATTAAGGTAAAGGAAGTCGAACAGGATGAGTTTAGCTTCGTGGAGATGGCTTCGGGAGCCAAACAGAAGGTCGGAGGAAAGGTTACGGGTTGTGCCCTTAACCTCGGATATTTTGTCATGAGGGTCAACTTGTACGTCACGATCTTAGGATCTTATGACGTAGTGATCGGTATGGATTGGTTGGAAATGCATGAGGCAATACTCAATTGTAAGACAAAGAGGTTGAGCTTGGTCGATGATGAAGGACATAGACGGGTGATTGTAGGATGGAACCAGGGAGTATCCCTGAGGTTCGTCTCTTCCTTACAGTTACGAAAGAGTATGCGCAAGGGGTGCAAGCTTTATGCGATCCTTTCACTAAATGAAAAGGGAGTAGTAGAAGGTCTAGAACACCTTCCAGTGGTGAAGGAGTTTGCAGACGTTTTTCCATAGGAGTTGCCTGGGATGCCGCCAAAAAGAGAATTGGAGTTTACTATAGACCTAAAACCGGGGACATAACCGATAGCAAGAACTCCTTATCATATGTCGACCCCCGAGTTGCAAGAGTTAAAAATGAAACTGAAGGAGTTGCTGGACCTGGGACTGATATGTCCTAGTGTGTCACCGTGGACTGCACTAGTTATATTCATTCGGAAGAATGACAGATCGTGGAGGCTTTGCATTGACTACCGTCAACTGAACAAGGCTACGATAAAGAATCAGTATCCCTTACCAAGAATTGATGATCTGTTCAATCAAATGAAGGGTGCGACAGTGTTCTCCAAGATCGATTTGCGATCAGGGTATCACCAGTTACGGATCAAGGAGGATGACGTCCCTAAGACTGCTTTTAAGACGAGATTTGGAAATTATGAGTTTACTATTTTACCTTTTGGACTGACAAATTCCCCAGGGGTATTCATGAGTTTGATGAACGGGGTGTTCCACGAGTAGTTGGACAAGTTCGTCCAAGTATTCATTTACAATATTTTGATCTACTCTCGGACGATGGAGGAGCATGAAGAGCACTTGCGCTTGGTACTACAGTGTTTGCGAGAGCACAAATTATATGGGAAGCTGTCCAAATGCTCTTTTTATCAATCGAGGATTCACTACTTAGGGAATGTCATCTCTGGCGAAGGTATCGTCATGGATCCAACCAAGGTTGAGGCTATTATGGAATGGCCTGCGTCGACTAATGTCATAGAAGTGCGTAGTTTTATGGGTTTAATAGGATATTATCGATGGTTTGTCGAGGGATTTTCAAAGATCGAAAATCCGATCACGGAATTGCAGAAGAAAAACAAGAATTTTGTTTAGACAGAGAAATGCGCAGAAGCATTTCGGAGGCTTAAAGAGTTGTTGACAACAGCGCCGATACTAAAGGTCCCTGACATGGACGCAAACTTCTTGGTATGCACTGATGCATCCAAGGAAGGGTTAGGCGGAGTCTTGATGCAAGACGGACGAGTGATTGCTTACATTTCTAGGAAACTGAGAAGACATGAGGAGAACTACGCGACGCATGATTTGGAGTTATTAGCCATCGTATATGCATTAAAGGTATAGAGACACTACCTTGTTGGATGAAAATTTGAATTAAAGACTGATTATTGTGGACTACAACACATTTTTACACAAAGCGAACTGAACGTGCGACAACAACATTGGTCGGAATTGCTTAGCGAGTATGACTTTGAGATTACTTTCATAAAGGGAATAGTGAACCGAGTGGTGGATGCTTTGAGTCGGAGGCCACACATCTTTTCGGTGTTGCCTCTTCAGACGAATCTACGTGAGAAGATTGTCACCTTACAGCGTGACGATGACTGGTTCAAAGAAGTCAAGGATTTTATCGGACAAAACACAATGATGGTACCACGATATGAGGGATATTCATTTGATAGCGACGGTTTATTGAGGTTTAGAAGTCGGATTTACGTACCGCCAAGCTACGAGTTGAGGATGTTGATCCTGAGCGAGGCTCATAGAGCAGTTTACATGGCTCACCGAGGAGTTACGAAGATGAGGGCAGACCTTAAACCCTTATTCTTCTGGAAGGGAATGAAGACCGACATAGTCAACTTTGTGGCTAGATGTCTTGAGTGTCAGCAGGTAAAGGCTGAACATAGACACCCTACTGGATTACTTCAACCACATGCCATTCCGGAATCGAAATGGGAAGTTATTTCGATGGATTTTATTGTTGGATTGCCATTGACGGCAAGGAGACACGACTCAATTTTTGTAGTAGTAGACACTCTGACGAAGAGTGCTCACTTTATTCCTGTGCGTACAACATATCAGACACCTGACATAGCGAGAGTTTTCATCAGTGACATTGTGAGGCTGCATGGCGTGCCTAAAAAGATTATATCCGATCGAGGATCGATGTTTACTGGACGATTTTGGACGAGTTTCCAAGAGGCCTTGGGCACTCAACTTAACTTTAGTATTGTGTATCACCCAGAGACTGACGGACAGACTGAACGAACAAACCAAACCTTGGAAGACATGTTGCGCATGTACGTGATGGACCAACAAAAGCATTGGGAGGAATTCTTGCCTCTAGT